>PVLA01011637.1:0-51385 GCA_004027455.1 Hydrochoerus hydrochaeris
AAAGAGAGGAAAAGAAAGTGCTCTAAGGGATATAACTGCATGTATGTTTGAGTGTGTAAAATAGATGACCATATTGCTGAATCTTTGTTGGATCTTTGAGCAAAACTGTTTGTAGTCTGACTGTTTGAATGTTTACTATGTACCCTTTAACTTTGTAACTTGAACAACTACATCCAGGATGACAGTATGTAATTTATAAACTAGTGATTTCTTAGTGGAGCTTTTTCTCATTCTCCTTTTTCTTTCTTTTAGAATTCTGTATTGTTGCTACCCTTTTTTCTGTTTCTTTTTTTTTCTTCTCTTTAAATTTTCTTTTCTTCTCTTTAAATTTTAAAAATGTATAATTGCTATTGTAAAAAAAGAAGAAATAGGAAGCGCTATAAAAGATATAGCTGCATGTATGGTTAGATCTGTGGGATTGATGACCATATTTCTAGGTTCTTGTTGGATTGTTGAACAGATCTGTTTGCACTCTCACTGCTTTAGTGTCCACTTTGTGTGCTTTAATTTTGTAACTTGAACAACTATTTCTAAAAGAACAATATGCAATGTATCAACTAGTGATTTCTTACTGTTGATCTTTTCTTGAAATTCTGTAGTACTTCTACCTTTTTCTTGTTTTTTTCTCTTTAAATAAAAAAGTATAATTTCTATTGTAAAAAATAGAAAATAGGAAGTGCCATAAAAGATATAACTGCATGTATGTTTATGTGCGCAGGATTGTTACCCATATTTCTTAGTTCTTGTTTGATTGTTGAACAGATCTGTTTGCAGTCTCACTGCTTGAGTGTCCATTTTGTGTGCTTTAATTTTGTAACTTGAACAACTGTTTCTAAAAGAGCAATATGTAATTTGTCAGCTAGTGATTTCTTACTGTTTATGTTTTTTTGAAATTCTGTAATATTTCTCTCCTTTTTCTGTTTTATCCCTTTAAATAAAAATTTTTTAAAAAAAGAATTATTCCTGCTAGCCAAGTGAACACTGTCTCCTTGTTACAGATGGTGTACTTAAGTCAAATAAATTATTAATTTATTCAACAAATATTAATAGAGTAACCTTTATGTGGAGTTGGTCTTCCAGCTACAGGGGCCAAGAGTCCCCAGCAACACTGTTAAGGTAAATCATGATGGAGAGCAGTGATAGTTTAACAGAAGGAAACAGTATCTACCCCTTAATGTGTTAGATGTTTAGAGAAGAAGTAACAAATAGGGTGTGCCTTAAATTTTATCCTTGTCAGATGGGAAGCAGGAAGCCAGGAGAGATATATTCTAGGAAAACACAGACCTCTATGACTATGGTTTGGTGAATTCCAAAAGACTGCATCTCTGGAAGCAGTCTGTTTTTTAATTAAAAAATTTATTTTCTGACTTTCTTTTGCAGCAATATTCATATTTTACCTAATTTGGGTACTCAGTGTTCCACTTTAAGACAAAGGAATACCTGTGCTGAAGCAATGGCATCACCCCTCATATTAGTCACTGTCCCATGACTGAGATCCAATAACCACCCCTACAACTCAAAGGAGGAGAGGTTAATTGGGCTCACAGTTTCAATGGCTTCAGTCCATGATTGGCCAGCTCAAAAATAGAAGCAGAATCACAATCCAGAAAGAAAGAGAGGTGGAACTGGGGACAAGAATATATCCTTCCAGGTCATGCTCACCCATGACCAGGCCCCAGCTCCTCACAGCACATTTGACTATGAACACATCAATGGATGAATCCACTGTGAATATAGCCATCCCCACAATCCAATCACTGTCACAACATATAAACCTTTTGGGGGAAGTGATGGTTTAGAATTATACTACAGAGGCTCATGTGTTCACAGGTTGGGCTTCTGGGAGTTGACTGGGTCATCAGGCTGTGTCCTCATCAGCGGATTAATCTATTAAGGAGTTCAAAGCTGAATGTGTTGTTAGAAGATGGGATCTGGAAGAAAGAGGTGGGTTGCAGGGAGTGTGACCTGGAACAGTTTATTTCTCTTCTTTTCTCCTTCTTTCTCTTGCTACTTCCTGGCCTCCATGATGTGAGCAGCTTTCCTCTGCCTGACTCTTCTGTCATGTTCCCTTGCCAACCTGTTTCTGTCCTGGACCCACATGATTGTGGACTGGAACTGTGAGCCAAAATAAGCCTTTCCTTCTTTAAGTGTAGGTGTCTGGTGCTGTATTTTCACAGTAAAGAAAGGCAGGACATTTTAAATTTAGATCATGACATCTCCTACCATGTCATACATGATATCTATTCTCTAATTCATTGGTCATGTCAGGGATATAATCCTGTATGCATCTCTAACGTGTTCTGACATTTTTGGCTCTCTGGAAACTTTGTGGGTTTTTTATATCTCCAATATTGTCAAGCACCTTGCAGGGCATTTGTGCTTTCTGCTTTGTTTTCCTGGAATTCTCTTTCCCCAAATGTTTTGTAGACTTGTTTCTTCAACTCTTCCAGGTCTCCTCCCAATTGTCTTACCTGCCTTCTTTGGCTGCCTCATCTACGATAGGCACTGCTTCTCTGCAGCATAACAATTGTTCTTTTACCCTGCTTTCTTTCAGGGGCATCTCCTGCTTTCTTGCATTGTATACTTACTTATTTTCTCCTTTCCCAAATATGGTATAAGTTTGTGAGCTGAGCCTCTAATGCCCAGAATCATTCCTTCCACCTAAACCCTAAGTGAACTCAATAAGTGTTACTGAGTGGATGCTATTTGTATGAAGTTTTAGTAACTTTTCCAAATTTATTAAGGTTGGTCTGTACAGTTTCTTCTAAAGGTCTTATTTTATCTTTTTCTTATTCATTCTAAGAGCAGGCCACTAGAAAAGGTCACTGCAGGAGAGGGGCATAGCTGGTTCAAAGGCATTAATTGTCCCAGTGACCTAGATATTAAGAGAGAGTTGGCAATGGAGCAGCTACAGAGGTCAGAAACCAGAGTTTTCATCTGAGTCTAGTAAGTTGTACAATTTTAAGCAAATATTGGGGGTAATCTAAGGTAAGTCATTCTGATTTTGGTATGGGAAATGGATTGTAGTGGGTGATAATTCATTTGGACAACTTGCTAGAAAGTGTTTGCTGTGGTCCAGGCAGAGGTGGTGATAGCTTTCACCAGATGGGTGGTAGTAACAGAGATTTGGTCTATGGTTCAGAGGAGCAGTAAGGAATAGTGCAAAATGGAGGACAACTACAGAGGCATGAGTATGTGTGCAGTAGAAGGAGCTCTCCATTAAGCCTTTCACTGACTCATGAACACGTTACTCTGCACCACAATGCGCTTGAGTCTATGAATGCACACTCACTCTCAAAAGGTTTCCACACCCTTATAAGTGCACACCTACATACTGAAGGCTTTTTTTTCAAGGTGACATGGGCTTGCTGGGGACATAACTCAGTGGCACAATGCCTGCCTGGCAAGTGGGAGGTCCTGACTTTGATTCCTGGTACCCCCCCCGCCAAGGACATAGGCTCATTGGTTACATGGTTTGTAACTTCTGTAGTCCACCTCTTGATTTCCTCATCTAGATTGATTTTACTACCTTGTATGCAGGGATTTTATAAGTGATTTTGAAAAATGCTTTTTCAAAGCTAAACTTGCAAATATACTTATAGTATCCTCTGGTTTAGTGATCTTGCTGTACAAATGAAGTTAGTTAAGCATCCCCCTTTTTTTCCAAAACTATATTGGCTTCTGGTGTGATCAGAATACTTTGCTAAGTGCTACAACAATGTTTGGTTATCTGTACAGATTAATCATTTGATGTCAGACTTTCTTATTGATACAATCTACTTTCACAGTTTAGAAAACTGGGATAACTCAACTCAGGTTCCCGGGTCCCCTCTATTTCTAGAGTGGTGTCTTATAGATTAAGTTCAGCGATATGTGAAGGCCTCTCACATAGTTATCTGATTGCTGCAGTTGCTCCATATCTGGCTTTCTTTTTGATGTTCTGAAATCTGAGAACATGTCAAACACCAGCAATCTCTCCTAATATGTTGCAGGAAAAAAAAAGGGACCGTTTTTAAAGGGGAGGCAGATAGAGACCCTAAAGTTGACATACACCTTCCATTTGATATCACTGTACATAACTCAGAAAAGTTTACTACGAGTAGTAATACCATCTCTCAAGATGTTTTCCATTAAAATAGGTTCTCTGTTCTCTTTTAAATAAAAGTTGTATTGCATTATCTAAATGGTCTTAATTATCATATCTATGGGAATTAATCACATACATCAAGAATTTGACTTTCTTTCTCCTGAGGATTTCTCAGCTTATTCTCCCTCTTCCAGGAAGGTTTTTAACACTAAGCAGAAAAACATGAAATGACTAGTCTTAGAAGTGGGAGTTTGGTACTAATTTTTCTTTTCTTCTTCTTCTTCTTCTTCTTCTTCTTCTTCTTCTTCTTCTTCTTCTTCTTCTTCTTTTTTTTTGTATTAGTGGTTGAACACACGATCTTGCACTTGCCAGGCAGCTGCTTATGCTGCTGAGCTAAATACCCAGCCTCCAGTAGCAATTTTTTTTTATTTAAAGAGAAACAAAAGCATGTAAAGGGTAGAGATAATACAGAATTTTAAAAAAATGAACAATAAGAAATCACTAGTTGATAAATTACATATTGTCCTCTTAGAAATAGTTGTTCAAGTTACAAAATTAAAGCATACAAAGTAGATATTCAAGAAGTGAGAGTGTAAACAGCTACACATGCATGAATCTCTACATGTATTTCTATACTTTCTGTATTAGAGGGAAAAACAAACCATAGCAAGACAACAAAACAAATTCCTATAAAAACATGAAACCAGAAAGTCGTATAAAACCACAGTACAAAGATGATCTACAATGCTTACTGTGTTGCTTCTTATTATCTTCAATAGAATGTCTATATCATCAGGCATAATTGAATATAGCAGTATAATTAGATATAGCAGTACATAAGAGTATTAGTAAAAATAAATCATTGTAGATGGTATAAAACTTCAAAGGCAGGTAATAATCAAACCAGAGTGGATATTCAAGTGAATCTTGTCATCTTCAGTGCAGTTGCCTATACTCTCAGACTGGATACTATCAATCATAACAGCTTTGAATAAAATCTATCAATACAAAACAGTGATCTAACAAACCAGATTCAATTATGATCAGTCATGGTAAAACAGTGTAGGTTTTACAGAACTTTAGATTAAGTTAATAGGAAATTAAGGATGATTACCATATTATATGCTGTTATTTTTGGGATTACTGTCTGTGCCCTCAAATCTAGTACAGGTAGAATGACTGGAAGAGAAAATAATACATCTAAGCAGAGTAGTGTGAGTAATGTGGGTTTTAAATTCTGGTACACTATTAACATTATAGTGTATCAAACACTATCAACAATATAGTGTATCAAGGCTATCTATGTTAGAGATTCTAGTTATCTTTCTCTGCCTCATTTCTGCTATTTTATTTTTCTGCCTTTGTCTACTTTTCTCCTTCATTCTACTGCCTGCCCCACTGATTGAGGCCTTTCTGCCACTGTTCCTAAAATCCTAGTATTTTTTTTCTCTCTCTCTAGAATGTCCTTCAGTATTCTCTGTAGGGTTGGATTGGTGGTCACAAACTCCCCCAGTTCCTCTTTGTCATGGAAGCATCTTGTTTCTCCATTAATTTGTAGTGACAGTTTTGCAGGGTACATCAATCTGAGCTGGAGGTTATTTTCTTTCAGGGCTGGGAATACTTCACTCCAAGCTCTTCTTGATCTCATGGGCTGTGTCAAGAAGTCATTTGTGATCCTGATGGGCTTACCTTTATAGGTAATCTGTTTCTTTTCTCTGATGGCTTTTAATATTCTGTTTTTATATTCAATTTCTGGTATCTTGATTATTATATGTCTGGGTGTAGCTCTGTTTTGGTTGTAGGTTGCTGGAGTTCTGTGTGCCTCACATAATTGAATATCATTTTCTTTTCCCATGCTTGGGAAGTTTTCCTTAATTATTTCCATGAATAGCCTTTGTAATTCACCTGTATGTATTCCTGCTTCTTCATACATATTTCTTATTTTTAGGTCATAGATTCTCTTGTCATCTTCTAGCCTTTGTATTGTTACTGCCTGTTTCCTTGTTATTTTTAAGAGATCTTTCCTTTCATGATCACACATTGCAAACTTGTCTTCAAGTTTTGATAGTCTCTCCTTAGTTTCTTCTAAGGTATTTTGCCAGCTTTCAATAGAGTTTTTAGCTTCCTGGTAGTCTCTTTGAATCTGCTTCATGTATTCTATCTTTTCTTTGTATTCTTTATGGAATGTTTCTCTCCTTTTTTTGTGTTCCTCCCTTCTTCCATCTGTATCATCCTGAGAGATGCTTCCTGAGAGCATTTCTTTCATTACTCTACTCATATCTTGCTTTACCTGATTTAATATTTTAGTTTTGAGCTCATCTACAAGGTCCCAAAGATATCTCTTAATGCCCATTGAAGCCATGTCTGATGATGCGTGTTTGCCACCCTCAGTCTCCCTTATTTTTACCTCTCCTGGATCAGTGCTCTCAAGGTTCTGGGCTGGGGGCCTCCTCCTGCCTCTTTCTCCTGTCATAGTCCTGGCTTCCTCCACACAGGACACAGCCCCCTTCCCTGTTGGCCATGTTTCCTCCAAAGCATGCTGGTGAGGGACCTCCGCCCTCTCCTCACTGCTCCTGTCACTGAGATGTAAGCAGCAGCTGCATATGCCTTCCCACTGGGCCAGCCAAACTTCAGGGGCCTTTACCCAGTTAGTGCATGCTAGGTGCAGGGAATCAATTTGGGATGGCTCATTGTGTCCTGGCCAGGGGCATGGCCTAGTCCAAGGAAATCCCATGAATCTGCTCTGGGGAGGGAGTAACCAGCTGAAGTCACTGTAGCTCCCAGTTCAGGCTCCTCCTTCCCAATTCCAACACTTCGCCCATTTGGTCACACCCTTCCTGTGGGAGGGGGTCTCATTCCCACCACTGACTGGATTAATGAAGATCCCTTCACCGGCTGTGCTCTTCAATGGGCTCACCAACCCCCAACTTCAGCGCTGCTGTGGTTCCTGTAAGTGGCAGCAGGAATGAGTTTGGGTGGCTCTGCCAGCTGGCGTGGATTCAAGCTGGCATAAATTCAGACTGGTGCAAACTTGGCAGGTTACTGCAAAAATGCTGTGTCCCATAATTTTTAGTTGTTTCAGTTGTAGTCCCTATGTATTTCACCAGCTTTTTTATGTTTTAATTTCTTCCTGTGTCAAGAGGATCCATCTCCCTCTGTCTGGGTCTCTCCAGGGTGTTTTATTTTGGCATATGAGTTGTTTCTCCCAGGAGGCTTTGTATTTTGTTGCTCACTGATTGGCCATCTTGACTTCTCCTCCCTCCAGTAGTAATTCTTTATGCCATTCATTTGCAAGGAAATGAGCAAGAATGTCACAGGTGAGTTTCAAAGAATTATTTCATGAAAAAGTATTTGTAGGAAATTGGAAAAATTTAGAAATGTACAAAAATAAAAGCTAAACTGGTGTATAATACAACCAATGGTAGCACTTTTGGTGTGTAGTCTTCCATTTTTCTTTAAAAATTTTTTTATTTAAAAAAAATGAAGCAGAAAGAGGGTAGAAATAATACAAAATTTCAAAAAAAAAGCAAAAACAAAAAAAAAACCAGTAAGAAATCACTAGTTGACAATTACATATTTTCCTCCTAGAAGTAGTTGTTCAAGTTACAAAACTAAAGTGTACAAAGTAAACATTTGAACAGTGAGATTGCAATCAGCTCTGTTCATCTATCCAACAAAAACTTAGTAATATGGTCGTCAATCCTACACACTCAAACATATATGCAGTTATATACTTTAGAATACTTTCCTTTCCTCTCTTTTTTTATAATAACTATAATCAATTCTCATAAACTGTTTAGAAGTTCTACACAAGTATAAGTCTCTACACGCATACTTAGCCTTTCTGTATTAGAGGGAAAAACAAATCAAAACAAGTCAACAATACAAATTTCTAGAGAAACACTAAATGAAAAGGACATATAAAACCACAATACTAGGTGATCTATGGATAGTTATTATGAGGTCCCTTGTTATTTTCAATAAGATTGTCTATATTGTTAGGCATAGTATAATTAAACTTAGCAGTATATAGCACTATTAATAAAAACCAAACATTGGAGACATTACAGGACTTCAAAGGCAGTTAGTAATCAAAACAGAATGGGTATCCTATTGAATCCTGCTATCCCATGAGTAGTTGCCCCTACTCCCAGACTTGACACCCTCAAGCATACCAGATCCAAATAAAATCAGTGAAGACAAAACAGTGATATAGCCAATCTTCTCTGCCTCATCTCTGCTATGCTATTTTTCTGTCATTGTTGTTTACTTTTCTCCTTTATTCCACTGTTTGCCCCTTTCATTGAGGTCTTTTTGCCATTGTTTCTGGAATCCTGGTGATTTTCTTCTCTCTCTCCAGAATGTCTTTCAGTATTCTTCGCAGGGTTGGATTGGTGGTCATGAACTACCCCAGTTCCTCTTTGTTGTGGAAATATCTTGTCTCTCCATTAACTTTGAGAGACAGTTTTGCAGGGTACATCAATCTGGGTTATTTTCTTTCAGGGCTTGGAATATTTTGCTCCAAGCTCTTCTTCATTTGATAGTTTGCATTGAGAAGTCCACTGTGATTTTGATGAGTTTTCCTTTATAGGTAATCTGTTTCTTTTCTCTGACACTTTTATTATTATGCTCTTGTGGTGGATTTCTGGGTCCCTGATTATTATATATCTGGGTTTAGATCTGTTTTGGTTGTAGCTTGCTGGAGTTCTGTATGCCTCATATATCTGAACATCACTTCCTATGCTTGGGAAGTTTTCCTTAATTATTTCTGTGAATAGCCTTTTTATTTCATTTATAGTTTTCCCTGCTTCTTTGTTCACCTTTTTTATTCTTAAGTTATAAATCCTCTTGTTGTCTTCTAGCCTTTGTATCATTACTTCCTGGTTCCTTGTTATTTTTAAGGGATCCTTCCTTTCATGATCATACATTGCAAACCTATCTTCAAGTTTTAAAAATCTGTCTTTCATTTCTTTTAAGAAGTTTTGCCAGCTTTCAATGGAGTTTTTAATTTCCTGATATTCTCTTTGGATCTGTTTCATGTATTCTAGATTTTGTTTATACTCTTCATCAAAGGCTTCTCTCCTTTCTCTGGGTTCCTCCATTCTTCCATTTGTGTCTTCTTGAGGAATGCCCAGCATTTCTTTTATTAATCTTCTTATATTTTGTTTCACCTGAGTTAGAATTTCAGATTTAAATTCATTGATGAGGTCATAGACATATTTCTTTATTTCCAATGAGGCCATGTCTGATATTGCATGTTTGCTGCCCTCCATCTCCTCTGTATTTATCTCTCCTGGGCTTATTTTCCCTGGGTCAGCAGTTGGAGGTTTTTTGTTGTTTCTCTGTCTTGTCATGTTTCTGGTTTCTTTCAGAGAGGTGAATGGTGGAGGTCTCCAGACCTTTATGTATTGCTTACAGTCTCTCTGCAGCTTACTGGCTAGGGCAGTGCTGCCCTCTCCTTTTTGTTGTTGATCTGTGAGTTGCACACAGGGGCAATGTGGGTCGGCCCCTCCCCTCTAAGCCAGTCAACCAGTGAGTGTCTTCAGCACATTAGTCTGTGCCCTATGGACATCACTCATTTGGGACAGCCTCATCCCTGGCTATTGGGTCTCAACCAGGGGCATGGCCCAGTCCAAGCAGATCCCACTAATCCACTTTAGGCCAGGAACTGCTGACTTAAGCCACCTCAGCCATTGATTCAAGCTTGTCTTACCCAAATCCAATATGTCATCGCACTCTAGGGAATCCACTTCCCATCACTCACCAATGTCTGTGCAGCTCTGATAGCCATCTCCACTCCCCGTTGCAGCACCTCCTGCTGCCAAGGGTCTGGAGCTCACCTACCCCTGCTCTCAGCAGGGCTGCGACCTCAGCTCAATTATCAGTCACCTGACTCTAAGATGTGCCCAGCATAGCTACTGGAATGTGCCCAGCTCTAGCCCTCCATCCACACTTCTTCTTTTTTTATTTATTTTTCTTTTTCTTCAGTTTCTTCCTGGGTCATGAGAATTCCTTTCCTTTCATCTGAACTTCCCCATGGTGTTAGATTCTAGCATCTGAGCTGTTTTTCTCAGAGAGGCTTTCTATCGTGCTACCTGTCAATCGGCCATCTTGGATCTCTCCGAGTAAAAGGTTAGAGGTTTCAGTTGAGATGCAGCTGGCTCCAAGGGGCAGGGTGGTATGGCAGGCCACCATAAACCTCTCCCATTTTTCATTGGCATGCATATATAAAATTATTTAATGGACATAAACATATATACTTATTAAATATGTGATTGTTTTACTTACAAGTAGTGATACTGTAATACTATTCTATTTTCTTTCTTTCTTTCTTTCTTTCTTTCTTTCTTTCTTTCTTTCTCTTTCTTTCTTTCTTTCTTTCTTTCTCTTTCTTTCTTTCTTTCTTTCTTTCTTTCTTTCTTTCTTTCTTTCTTCTTCTTCTTCTTCTTCTTCTTCTTCTTCTTCTTCTTCTTCTTTTTTTTTTTACTGGTACTGATTTGGGGATCAGACCCAGAGACATTATACCACTAAGCTACATTCTCAGGTCCTATTCTATTTTTTGAGACAGGGTTTTGCTAAGTTGCTCAGGTGGTATTTGAACTTGTAATTCTGTCTCAGCATCTCAAAGTGCTGGGATTATAGATATGGACCACCATATCTGAGTGCTATTCTTTTAAAACTAAACAGTAATTATCAGTATTTTCTTCTACAATTCAACTTACAACTTATTTTATTACAATGTATCTTGGTTACTTTTATCTCTTTGCTGGGATAAAATACCTGAGGCCCAAAATCAAGGAAAGAAAGGTTTATTTAGCCTAAAGTTTATGGAGTTCTCAGTCTGTACTCAGTTGGTTCCAAGGTAGGATAGCATGACTGAGTGGCAACCATTCATAACAGAATGCAACAGATAACAGAAGTGACCAAAGCAAAAAGGCAAAAAGGGCAGAGCATGCCACCTTCCCTTCCTTATACTGTATACTGGCTACCCACCTCTAGGTGGGTGCAGCATTCACACTGCCAATTCCAGTTCTAGATATAAACCAATCACAAATGCTAGATTCAGCCACCTTTGAAAGACTCGCCTCCCACCATGGCCACATGAGGCTTTGGGGGGACATCCAGACAGAAACCATACACAAAGAACTTTAAGACGTATCTTTTTTTAAAAACGGAAACTCTCAGCACTGTGTTGTACAATGTCCTTTAAAAAACGTAATGAAAATATATTTCCAAGTCAATAAAAGTAGTGTCATGTTATCTATTTTTGCTGCTGGTGAGGAGGTTTCTGAATAATGAAGACAGGACCTAGACATGACACATAAAAAACAAGCACTATACTACTGAGTAACATCCCCAGCCCCTTTGAATTTTTCTTTGAGATAGGGTCTTGCTGTGTTGCCAGTGCCAACGTTGAACTTGTTATCCATACCCAGCATCATAAAAGCTTTGTTCTCTACCTCCTTCCCCTGAGTTTAGCAGCTTCGCTCCACCATGCCCTTCCACCATGATGATTGTACCTTGGATCCAGTCAACCATGGACTGAAATCGCATACCAAAATAAACTTTGTGTCCTCTAAGTTGTGGGTGTCAGATATTTTGTGCTCGCACCAAAATGGCAACTCATACAGGTGACAGACTGTTACTTTAGTTATTCCACTGGGAATAGAAATAGAATAGATCACAAGATTTCTTTCCAATACCCATTAGATGAATCTGTCAAACTATGGTCTTAAATGTTTGAAATTCTGTAGGTTATAAGGATACACATTTTAGGTATTTAAAATAAGGATATGCATCTATAAACTCATAATTCTGTTTTCAAATGAATTGCCAAGAGTAATTCACTTAAGAGAAGCAGGTCAAGGGCATGAGGGGAGAGACACAGAACTATTGTCTAGGTAAGATGATTTGATGGAGTATAGATAGCCCAGCACAGACAACGTCAAGAGTGTGTATTCCTCTCCTCCCCACCATCTATTACTGTTATCTGTAGGTGCATTTTTGATTTGGGGACATTGTAATACATTAACATTTAAAAATAAAATTTTAAGGCAAATTTAGAAGACCCTGTGTTCTGCATTTCTATCTCAGGAAAGATTTTAGTAAAAAGACAGTTGAACGCTAGTTTTCTCTTCTATTTCTCTTTTACTTTAGTTTATTTGTAAACTTATTATTTAGCTACTCAGATGAATGGAATTTCATATTAGCATCCTTTTAATAAAAACAAAAATATGGTTTTGTATGTCCCTTTAAGTCTTTCTGCAGCTACTGATAAGCCTCTGAGGCCCTGCAGACCTCTTGTGGAGTGGTGATTAGATGGTTTTCGGCAGTGCACCCTCTGGAAGCTGGCCCCTAGTGCCACCGTGGTGAGCCTCATTTGTCTCAATTGCTGATATGATAAGAAAGAGGCCTGGTGATGTTTGTCTGATTTCCAGTCCCTATGACTCTGACCCAGAGGCCTGCAGGGCTTGCCTTTGAATATTCCATAGTTTAGGCAGAGACTGAAATCAAGGGCAGGAACTGGAGGTTTGGTACTGCAGTGCACAGGGAGTGAAAGGAGTGCTATAAGAGAAAAAAGTAACTCCCAATCTGCTAGATGTCAGATATGCTAAGTTTATGTTTCTCAAAACTAAAGAATGAATTCCATGGAACAATGGAGATTAACAACAGGAAAACTTTATTGTAAGAAATAGCTCCTGAGAGACAGGAGAGGACCTGAAAGTGGGTTGCCTTGGAAACTTCATCTTTAGGATCTGAAGGACAAAGGAGGGTAACCTTAGACTTAATAATAGGAGATACATCTGATTGTACCTTATGGGTCAGAGGTGTCTGGTTTCCCTGTGGTTTACATTTATACTTTGAATATAAATAAAGATTGTTTCTTAATGCAAAGAGTCTAAACATTAGATAACTTTGACCATTTTCCCTTTCTCTTACAGTACAATTTTAGTTGTGAAACAGTATCATAATATTTTCCTCTGAATTTTATTTTGCCCCTAGGGGATAGTCAGGTCATGCATGGGTGCAGAAAAATGTTAAGTAGCTCTTTTTCAATATGTGAGGGTCAAACAATTTTTAATGCTTAAGAATACATTCTAAAGGAGTAAGAGAACTTGATTCTGAGTTTCTCATCTGCAAAACACCAAATGGGAAAATGGGTGTCTCTTTTAATCCCTACTTGGTTTCTATATTCTCCAAGTTGCCCCTTAAAGCGACCTGCTCTAGAGTGGGTAGCTACTATCTGTACAGTGACCAGAAGATAGGTCAGGCTAGACTAGCTACCCTTATTGAAGCACACTAGTGTCTTCTCTGGAAACTCACACTCCTAACTCCAGCAGGAGGGGACATGAGTTGGTTGCTGCAGACCTCATTTCCCAGAGGAAGTTTTATAGAGTAAAATCACAAGGTGAGTACAAAATAATAAGGTGGATACAGTGTGGGATAAAACCATCATCAATCACTAAGATTACAAGTACAGCAATTTAGGTAATATTGATCCAATGAGGAAGCAGGCCACATAGTAAGTGTTCTTGGAAAGAACAAGACCTTCTTAGGAAGGAATGAATTGGAGAGGTCCTGGTCACCCACTTGGGTGACTTATGTCTATCTAGACTTTATTGGAACAGGTAATACCAATTATAGTACAATTTCAAGTTATTGCATATTCCTTGCCGAGTGCCTGGTCAGTACAGCTTTATGCTGAGGTCTGGCCTTTGACACACCCATACACCTCCAGCCATGGTTGCAATGTGTTCTCATCCTCTGCACTGACTTCCTCAAAGGCTTGGCCCTGTCTGACTGCCTAGAATGTTTCTACCTAGCTTACGTGTCTATAATAATACTATGAATATAGAGGAAGAGTGAGGAAAAGTTACAGAAACATAGAACAAGAACAATAACCTAGCTTAACAGGCAGCACAAGGGTATGTGCTGCTCTGAACACTTACTGTTTTGAAATTTTGGAATAGATACCTGGAATAATGATGGTGATTAATAAGGAAACCAATTGGTCCTAGAGGTAAAATAAAGACAATTCGAAACACTAATAAAGAGCAGCCGTCAAGATCCAACTCATGACTTACAAAGATAAAGAAAATACTTTAGTGGGGATTTTGCTTCCCTCTACTCAAGATATAACATTTAAATTCAGGTAAAACATTTGATTTTGAAAAAAAAACAAGATCATTTTAGCTTTTACTTTATTTTTGGTTCCCTCCTGCATATTCAAATTACACTTGCTGCTTGAGTGTGTAAACAGAGTAAAGACAACCAGCACAGCACAGCAAAAGCAAGCCAGGGCTGCCTCAATGGACATCAGCTCAGCAGCTGCTCAGAAGTGTGAAATGCATGAAACACATTAGCTAGGAATAGGAGAGGTGGCTCTTGTAGTCGGCATACACCAATAAACACCAGGAGAAAAACAAAGGACATCCATGGTTTATAAAGATAAGCTAGATAATAATAAGTTAATTACTCCAACTTTGGATATTCTTTATATTTGAGTAAACGGTATTATTTACCCTAAATCAAATTGTGGGAAGTAACAGGAAATGCAATATAATACTTCTGAGAAATTGTGGTTTCACACGAACACCTAGTAGAAGATGTTGGCCCAATTCCTATTATAGACAGCCAAGATAGGCAGAAATATTCTAAGCAGTCAGACGGGTCTAGGTCCTCAGAGGATTCACTGCAAAGGATGAGAATACATCAGAACTGTGGCTGGAGGAACATCTGTTGAAGGCCAGGCCTCAAGATACAGATGGGCTTAGATGCCTCCCCAGAGGATAAGAAAATTGTTATCACCTGGTCCAATAATGTAAAGGTAGACAGACATCAGTTGCCCAAGTGGGTGAGAAGGACCTCCAGATCCATCTCTTACAAAAAAGTCTTGTTCTTTCTAAGTACATTTGCTGTGTGATGTACTTTCCCAGTGGATCAATATTGCCTGAGCAACTACACTTTAAATCTTATTGTTTGATCACAGTTTTAATTCACTAGTATCCACCTTGTGATTTAGTTCTATAAAACTTCCTCTGTGAAGTGGGATCTGACACAACCCATCTTTTGATCCCCTTCTGTCTCTCAGGAGCAGTATCTTGCAATAAATTTTTCCTAATCTTTTTTCTTTTCTGTCTTTTTGAGACAGGGTTTCACTGTGCGGTTCAGGTTGGACTTGAACTCACTTTGTACCTCAGGCTGGCCTTTAACTCACAGTGATCCTCCTGTGTTAGCCTCCTGAGTTGTGGTATTGCAGGCATGTGTTACCACACCTGGCATATTTTTCCTACTCTTAACCAGCATAGTCCCTTAGAATTCTTCTTTGATTTTGGGAAATATGAATTCAGCATAGCTGACATCTAATAGGTTCAGAGTTGTGTTTTTCCCTATATCTGCATTTTAAATTCAGAACTGTGGATACTTTGATGAGTGACAAAGTTAGCATGATGTTCTTTAAATTATAAAGGTATTACTTGTCTGCAAGGACAGTGTAGTTATTGTGGCTCTGTGACCTTCCTTTGCTCAAGATGGTGTTGTGAGATCATTTCATATCCTCACAGTACCCACAGCTGATTTCCACTGAACCAGGCACATGCTATAAATACAGACAGATTTTACAAGGGGTCCATGAGCTTGGTAGTAGTAAGACAACATATCTTCAAGGCCTCACCCTCCATTGTCCTTGACTGCTTCAACATGTATTTGCAATTGTTCCATCAGTCTAATTCTTTTCTCTTTACCTCCAGAATTGCCTGTCTCAATTCACAAATATAGAGCGTACCCCTCTCCCAGAATGACACTATAAGTGTCAAAACAGCTAAACCACAAAACAAACACACACTGTGAATACTGGTGTCAGCAACCCAGCACAGAGCTCGTGTTTTTCTGCCATGCTCTTCTGTGAAGGATAAAACTACATGCTAGGAAAGGGATACCAACCCCCAATGGGGTTGGCATGAATGAAATGTAAAGGGGATCTGATTGTTACAGGGATAAAATAATGTTTATTTGAACTTTAAAGATAAAATCATCCATTTTTCCTAAGACAAAGTGGTCATCATATTCGACCAACTGTTTGTAATATATAGTGGCTTTGTCAGTTAAGCTGGTTTGTGGGTATTTTCCATGAATTGAATATGCTATTCCTCAGCTTCAAGAATGTGATGAAAATATAGTCAAAGTATGTTTGTCAGAAGATGGTTTCCCTGAATAGCTCATGTCCCTGTGCAGTGTAAGCCTTCTGAGAAAAGGATGAATTTAAATGGCAAAATGCCTGGGAAGCTAGAAACAGTGTATCCCTCAGGAGAGACTGAGACACTCTTACCCTCTCTGAATATGTTGGCTGAATGTGTTGCTTTTAAGTAAAAGAGTAACAGGTACAAAAAATAATATTTGGCTAAGCATTGTAATGTACGTCCCAGAAACAGAAGATGAATAGACCTAAGAACAGGGTAGCAAACAATTCTGCAAGTATGGCAGATGATAATTACTTGCGTTCACTAAAGTGGAGTGAGGATCTCTTGAGTCATTAGCTGATACTTCAACAAATACATACTTGAACATAGACTATTTTAGAAGTTTCAGCAGATAACATGGAAGCAGTTCAAAGAATGGAGTCATTGCTATGACACAATCCATTTTTCCTTTTTCACTAATACATGTGAGCAGCCTATAAAGACAAAACTAGAATTGAAATTGATGCTTCATGTTTTCTCCTTCTAGCAATATATAATAGCGATCTGAGATACAAGAATATGTACTTCCCCCACCACAGAACACCCCTCCAAAAATGCTTAAAATAGCCTACGATCTGAATGTTGCATCCTACAAAATTCCTGTGTTGAGACCTTACTTCTTAGCTATTAGGAGGTGTTAGATTTTGAGGGTGGGGGCCCATAAGAATGGTACACATGCCCTTATAAAAAAGGGCCCAGAGAGCTGCCTTGCCCCTTCCACCAGGGGAGGACTCAACAACAAGATGTTACTTTGCAAAAGTGAATCCTGTCAGGCACTGAATGAGGGAATATTCTGAGGTTGGGCTTCTCAACCTCTGGAGCTGTAAGAAATGAATTTCTGCTATTTATAAACTGCCTAGTCTGTGGTATTCTGTTATAGCATCCAAAATAGACAAAGATACAGCTATAGCCATTTTAAGAGGTGTATATTTTACATTTAATCAAATATTATAATGTATTTTTTGACTGTACATTAATAATTGTAATGACAACCTTATCTAAAATAATTTTTAACATTGATAGTGCCTATGACCAAGGGGAAGTTTAAATTTATAGGCTTATTTTGGTGTAGAGAAATGAGACAATAAATAAAAGAATTTCAAGAAAAAAAAGGTAATATTCTGTGGAGGGAAGTGGAATGGCTATAAGAGTTTTGGGAGAAAAAATATTTTAAATGAGCATGTTTGCATTAGTATAAGTAGGTTATATTAGGCCTCAGTTGTTACTGTTTTGATATCACTGAGTACATATAGAGAGTAATTTTTCTCTTTTATTTTATAATACCACACTTGATCCATAATATTTTCAATTAATTAAAATTATATTTAAAATTCGATTGTAAATTTAAAAGTGAAATTTGGTACAAATTAAAAGATATATGAGGAAAAAAATAGAAAAAATTATTATTCTGAGCTTTGTAGGATGTTCAGTGACATTTTAGCAAGCAATGTCTTCCTCTTTTTTCCTCCTGTAGAAAGAATCATAATGAGTGTCATGTTTGCAGTCCAGCTGAAATTTGTGCTAACAGTAACGTGGGGACAAAGACTGGAAGAAAGAAGAAATGAGCACGGCATGTATTTCCCAGGGTCGGGGTTCACAGGGAAGTGCACTACATGGTAGGCAGCTTGGCTTCTGTGACCAGGGTGGATGATACACAGAATGGAGAAGAGACTCTTAGCAGGGGACCTTTCAGGAGGGTGCACCCTATTGGGTACTACCTGGAATGAATCCATGGAAATAAGAAAAAGAAGCAAAATAGTTTGTGAGCTGGACATATATTTAGGGAAGGGGTTAGAGAAGGTCATTTGTGTTTTCAAGAGTCAGGGAAAGGTGTCAGAAGGAGCTGAGAAGACTTAAGTCATCAAATTCCATTAGGAAACGTAAAACAGAAGGTCATCCAATAGGCTGTGGCTGAGGACAAGAGGCCAAGGAGGAAGACACGCAGTAGCAGAAAGGATGCATCTCATGGTTGATGAAGGAGAATGCATTATATATACACACAAAGGTGTGTTTCATGGGGTGACAGAGGACACTGTATATCTACACATGCATGAGAATAAGGAGAAAAAAGCAAAGGAAAATATCTTTTTTCTGGTAAGTATTAAAAAAAACCCAGAAATGATACTACAAATGAGTCCAAATTTAAATAGCTTTCTTTTCAGTTCAGGTTAACATGTTGACTTGCCATAATTATACTATCTTATCTTCCATAGTGTCTAGACACTGAACAAATACTGAATAGCAACTGTTTGCAAGGTACTTTGCTAGACATCAGGGCATGTATGGGTGAGTTCAACCTGGTCCCTGCCCATGAATTATTCAGAATTTTACAAAAACACAAGAGCATTGTCTTTGTTACTTTTCTCATTGTTGAGACAAAATACCCAGAACCCTCAAGTTAAAGGACAAAAGGTTTCTTTTGGCTTATAGTTTATAGAGATTTCAATCCATAGTCGGCTGGCTCCAAGGCAGGGCAGAGAGGCAGAAGGGCATGCAGAGGAGAAACAGCTCATGGCAGGGCAGGAAGGAGGCAGGAGAAGCAGCAGCACCTTTCCCTTTTATCCCACCCAAACCACAGGCCTTTTGGGTGATGTCACTTATACCCTTGGTGGAGTTTCTGTTTTTAATGAATCCATTTGGCTACACCCAGAACTACGCCAATTCCAATCAATGGACTAATTCAGTACCGTACACTCTTAATCCCAGTATCACACACCCTATATCAGTGGTGGAAAACCTAGGGCACTCATGTTATTGTGTTTTTCTTTTATGATGAGGGATGTTAGTGTAGAGTTGTGTTTTCTAAATGAAAACCTTAGTATTCAGGTTTAATTGTAATGTTGGCTCTTTACAATATATAAGTGGGTCTTGGGTTGCAGTTTGGCATTGGGCCTCTAAAAGGTTTGCCATCACTGCCCTAGATCCAGACAGTTCCAAAAAGCTCCACCTATGAGCACATGAGGCTTTTGGGAGACATGTAGACACAAACCACAACCAGCATATAAAAAGGCTTAAGAGCAAGCAATATGTTGTGTCAGAAAAGAGACACAATCATTAACTTGAGAGGGCAGGAAAGCATTCATTTATGCTTTCTTTTCACAAATAGTTGTGTGACACACAGTACTGTGCAAGCAGCTGGGTCACAGCAGCAAGCATGGTGGCCTTTGTCATTCCTGCTGGAGCGTGCAGAGGCATCCTGCTGATAGGGCTGAGGACAGCTGAGTTCTTTCTGCTGGTGGTTGCTTGAGTCTGATGTGAAAATACTTCTTCCTCATTTGTGCGCAACTTTCTATTGTCTTGCATTTTTCTGTTTGTACATCGTAGGAGCTCACAGTCAGTGCAGCTGTCTTTATAACACAGCTGATCCTGTCTGGCCTCGTGTGACAGTCAAGGCTCCTCTGGTGTGATTCCAACTCACCTGTCTGATTTGCTTCCTGTTATTCTCCCTCTCTCCACTCATTCAGTCCTCCTGCTGCTCCCTTCTGGAAACCCTCTATGTTGCTTCAGGCCCATGTTCCTTTCCTCTGTGATCTCTGCCTGCAGCAAACCCTTTTCCTTCTGGCCTCCAGTGTGTGTTTCCTTGACCTCTGCTTCTTGAAGGCCTCCTCCTCTGTCCTTCTGCCTCATCTCAGAGAGCAGCTCTTCCCTGAATCTTTCCCAGACTTCCCTCTTCCTTTTGTCGTCTCATGATGCCTAATTCTATAGTGTGGGATGTTTCCAGGTGTAATAATGTAGGTTCTCTCCTGAGTCCCTACTCAGATTCTAATCTCCTTGCACAGTAGCCAACAAATGGAAGGGACTTCAAACTGTCCTTATTCATGGGAATAAAACACTTGCTTATTGAGTGTGATGCTATTCAGTAATTGGGTCACAGTGTGCTTAGCATCGATGTGGAGAGGCTGAATACCGGCTCCTTGTTTTTCAGAAATTAGACTCTTGCTCCTAGAAGCCCTGGGAGAACAAGGGCCCAGAGTAGGTGATGAATAGATGTACTTGTATCTGGAAGTACCCATGTGGTACTTGTATCTGGAAGTACCCATGTGGTGCTTGTATCTGGAAGTACCCATTAGGCTGAAGAGGTCAATTAAACAACTCCTTAGTTTTGCTCGAGTGTCAGATATAGTACTAGTGTTAGCAATCATGGCAGTTCTTTTTGCTTTTGGAGACTTTATTTCATGGCAGTCTAGTTTGAATACAGCACTGCACCTAGAGCTGGCATGTGCCACTGCTACCAACATATCCTAACAGCACCTAATAGCACTGCAGGGTTAGAACCAGGGCTTCGGGTGCCTTAAAGCATTAGCAACATTTGGACAGCCTGACCCCCTCTGTCCAGCTTGTTCTGTTCAGTACCCTTGAAGGTCTGGTGTTACTATCTGCATTCCATGCACCCAAAGGCACAGTGATGAGTATTCACCAGAACTCAGGCACCGGGCTCTGCCCTGGGCCTTGGTGCTGATGAGTAAGGTCCACTGTCTGACCTACTAAAAGCTCTGCAGACAGAGCTGGGCTAGTTGATCCACAGGCAGTGTGTAGGCTAAGCGAATCTGTACCTCCCTGCTGCGATGCTCATAATCATCACCTCCCAGGCTGTGAGTTCTGATGCCACGGGGATATCACAGTCCTTTCCTGTGTCCTTGAGCACACAGGTCTTCCTAATTTCCCATTCCGCTCAGGTTTGTGATCAATGGACTGTGTCTATTGTGACATGATGATAATGGCTTTCACTCTCAGTTGTAGTGAAAATATTCTGTGTCCAGTATTCCCAAACTACCCCAAAACTTGGTGGTTTGCCTTCTTAATTCTTAATTGTTATTATATGATTCTTTGGGTCAGGAATTCAAGGTATGGAGCAGAGGTTCATTTCCACTCTGTGTGGTGTGGCGCTCATCTGTGATGTGTCCTGTAACTAAATAACTGGAAGATCCAGGGCACAGGTGGATGCCTTCTCTGGAGTGCCTGGGTTCTGTGAGTGAGAGATCCAGGATCATGAGGGGAAACCACCACTGTCTTCCAGTCTAGACTTGGAGACTGACATGACTTGCACCCTATTCTGTTGGTTATAAGTTATAAGACCAGCCCAGATCAAGGGCTTGAACAGTGGGATGAGGTGATGCAGGGGGCTTCTTTAGAGGTTAGGTTTCATAGTAGTGTAGATTGGCATAGAATTTCTTTGTGTGTACATATAATTAAGTTAATTTTATATGGATTTATAATTAATAGGTTAGAAAATCTAACAAACTAAACATATCTCTTTAAACCTTCAATTAAGAAGATGGTATGTAAGCACTCAAGAGTCTGAGGCAAGTGGATAGTCATGAATTTGAGACAAACCTGGGCTAACAGTGAGTCCAGACCAGTCTGAACTACATAGCAAAACCCTGTTGAAAGGATAAAAAATTTAAAAAAGATGGTATATAGAAGCCATGCAGAGGAACTTACTATTTTGTGGCCCCATATCTCTGCAAGTGAGTGCAAAAGACAAGGCACCAATATTTATCAAGTACTTCCAGTGTACCTGGTGATTTTTATGTTATCTCATTTAATGCAATGATTAATGTGGTTTCTTATGCCTACAGATAAGAACAGCAAATGTATGATGGGAAAGGGACCATGAATTCCTCCCCACCATAAGAGAGGGATTTATTTCTCTAGACTTTAAATCTGTGCTGGCTTTGTGGCCTGTCCTGTCTAGCAGAGTGCAGGGATACTTTGAGCCCAGGTCACAGGGATCTACACACACCTCCTGGTCTCTTTGAATCCTGCCATTACCATGCAAGCAAGCCTGGGTCTCCTGCTAGAGGATGAGAAGATGTGAGACTGCACAGAAGATGACTGGACATAGAGGAACTGTCCCAGGTGACACCCCCAGCACAGGAGGAAGACCAGCCTAGATCAGGGGGAAGGCCACCGTGGACTGAGACACACAAACGAGCCTGGAAGAGACAGAAGAGCCATGCAGCTGACCTCTGCCCAGGCTGCTGACCAACATAGTGCTGCACTGCACACTCTATTTTACAGCCACTAAATATTGGGGCAGTTGATTGTTCAGGAAAGACTCATTGGTCTATGGATCTCAGAGGGTTGTAAGTGAAACCTTGTCCAGAAACACATAGCTTAAGGTTTATAATGATGCCAACTCCACTTTATGTCATATGCATCAAGTCAAGCACATGTGTGTTACTGTACTTACTTGTACAATTTTTTACAAAGTGATATGGGCAGGTCTGAATTTTAAAATAATTTAGACACAAAGTGACTTTTAATGACACATTTACAAAAGTTTAGATTTACACAGAGAGGGAGTGGGGAATTTTATAGACTCAGAATCACATAAAATTAGATGAGTTGATGACCTTTTTGGTATACCATACATTTGACTTTGTTTCATTACTTTCTTATTTCCATTTTGCAAATTGAAAATTTTCAGTGTTATTGAAGTTTTTGGAATGTCTGGGGCACTCTCAAAAGAACCTAAAGTTACTACAGAAAAGTTTCAAATCTTTACTTACCCAATTGTTTTTTATACCTGCCTCTAATTTTAAGACTAGTTAAAAAGTGCTGGCCAATGATTTTGGCTGGCTTTCAGCGTTTAATGAAATTACCTGTTCTATTAAGTGTCCTAGATTTCCAGTAGCTTGCGGGGTTGGGAGATGGAGCTGGGCCACTCTTTTCTGGGGATTCATTGTGTGCATCCTCACTGTGCATCAAGCTCTGTTATGGGCACTGGACAAGAAATGACAGCTGACCCCATGCTGTTCTCCACTGCAGTCTGCTGCCTTGGCACATGTGGATGAGAAAGGCAGGGACCTGGGTGTGTCATTACAGACACCCTTGTCCTCTTGTGGCATAGCAAATGAGGAAGTTGTTGACAGGACTTTCAGAGAGTTTTAGTATCAAGTAGCCCAGCAGTTGTGTAATTCATATTTGAATCTCTATTCATAGTTCAGTCGTGAGCTGCTTAAATTATCTGTGACCTCAGGGTCTGGCACTGAGAAAATGACAATTAAATCAAATGGGTAGGGTGATACAGTCTTCTGATGAAAGTAGGGCACTGGGTATTCTGAGCACGGCGGGATCATTCAGGCTTGTTGGGTTTAGTTTTCCATCCAAACCTGCTGCAACAGATTGAAATAATTGGTCATTTGCAAACCAGTGGGCTACAGCTTTCAACTCCAAGACCATGGTGGTGCAATGTTAGCCAATTAGACATAGTTCCTGCCCGTAAGTTAATTAATAGAGCAAAGCTGGACCATGCACTCACCCCCAGGGAGAGAACAAGTATGACCACTTCCGCTTCAGTGAGTTGGCACTCATGGCAAAGAACAATCTGATTAGGGCCAACAGCTTTTTTTGGGTTAATGTGCTTTATTTATTTTTAAAATATGTGATCATAGATAAAAGATTTTCCTCCTGATTCTATAGCAATTATACCTAGGCAATATGATAGAAGCCAATACAGAGACAGAGATAGAGAGAGAGATAGAGAGAGAGAGAGAGAGAGAGATAGAGAGAGAGCTAGTTCCAGATAGCTTTTCAGTTTTGAAGGAGAAATAAAATTCATGTTTGTACTCAAAGCTTTTTTAGGGACTTTTCAGTGTAGCAAATACATACTGAAGCTAGAATCACATGATAAGTTTGCGATGGGCTGCATGGCTACTTAGGTAGTAACATTATAAAGCCCTTTTCTGGCACAGTTTGGCTTCCTCTCATGTTCACCTGGCACCTCTCTTTGTCTTTGTGGTTTACAGGAACAGGCGGCAGAGTTCCAAAGGCTCCCCTGTGACTGCCTAGGCACCATGCTTAACTGTTTTCTGCTTCCGTTTTACATCAGCAGCCCTGACTCTTCCCGAGTGAGTCGCTTCTGCTCGAATGGTGACTCTTCTTGAGTGCTGGCTCCTTGAGAGAGAAATCTGAATGAACAGACAGCAGTCATAGATTATAATTTAACAGCATTCTTTGTGTATCCTTTAGAAGTAATTTCTGCCTAACAGTGAGATTTTCTAAAACTGCAGGGCAAGGAGCATGGGGAGAGAAATACACATTTCTCCAGTAGGCCACCAGGAGTGGTGGCAGGTGGATTCTTCCCCCTTCTACCCCTGAATGTGTCATCCCACTTTCTTCCTTCAGGAGACAAATTATCTCATGTATTTCTGATCCTCCAGGTGTCCTGTATCTTGGACAAGTGTGTCCCATCCTCATGAAATACTGTACCCCAAAGTTCTCAGCTATGCATTTAACAGGCTGTTCTCATGATGTGTCAGGCTGGCAGCTCCTTGTCTCAGTGCTGTGCCTGATGGAACCTCCAATTATGGGGCCACTTCATGCCACCTTCAGTGCAAAGTGTGTCCCCTGCTCTGATACAATGCTGTGTGTGACACTGGAACATTTCTTTCATTTGCCCCAGGGCAAGTGAGAATGATGTATGTATCTCATGTGCTCAGAACAAATTTCTTACTCTTGCTGGGTAGATGGAGGAGTCCAGTGTCATCACTGGGCAGCACAAATTAACTGGCTGGCTTCACACCGACACCATGTCTGTCCCCGCTGCTGGTAGGCTGGGTGTTTGGCAGTGGCAGTGGCTACATTGGCCTTAGGTAGCTGGGCCGCTGTTGCTGAGCCAGCCCAACTTCTCCTTCTTTCACAGCTCACCATGCTAGCACTGGGCTTGCTAGGCACAAGGGTCCCCCATGGTCCCCTGGTTCATTGGCTCTTTGTGCTCCCTGCTGGGTATTCACATGCATTATGCACTTCAGCGAATCCAGTCTCATGTCCCTACCTGGGACATCCTTGTCCTGGTTTGCTGAGTTTTCTCCTAGACTTCTAATTAGCTGTTTTCCACTCCTTGTCATTCCACATATGTTCTAATTTGGGGCCACTTCTGTTCAAAGCAAAGTAGGTGGATGGATGTACCACGTGCAGCTCTGCCTGTGGGGAGAGCTTTTTCTTGCCACTGTTTCTTGGAAGCACTCCACACGTGAAACTGTATACAGCTGCCACTGGTGGAGGAGTCAGTTTCCAAAGCTTCTATTTGGTATTTCCTGTTAGGATGGTATGTACCTCAGTGGTCAGGAGCTTCATGCAGGGATTTCCCCAACTATCAAGTACACTTTTTTGAATCATGTGCTGGGAGAGTTGAGAGATGGTCATTGGATGGGTCTGTGGGTCCCTATGGGAGCACTGGAACAGACCTGTGGCAGGATTCTACTTATTACTGGATCTCCTAAATCCCCTCTCTAAGATACAGACCGTGAGAATGAGCCAGGATTCCAGTGTCAACTTGGGCCCTATGTTCACTGGTTTCCCCCAAAATGTTTAGATCTTTTCCCACTGCGTAGTTAAAAAAAAGACCATAGGCCCCTTTAGGGAGGAATCTGTGAGTCGCTCCTGTGTATGCTCACCCATGTGGGACGGGGTGTGGGAGACTCCACTCATTCTGCCGACCTCCCCACTTGGCAGTCAGCGGATCTGTGTATGAGACCTCACACTGGAACTCTGCCGGGGACTCTGATTTCTTACTGGAGGATGTTCCCTACAGACTCCTGGTAGCCCAAGCTTGATTTATTTTGTAATAACCTGAGTCATGTCCTTGTTCATCACCCATGAATTTGATCTCTAGGACATTAGCCCAACAACTCTGTATGTGGCTCGGGGTGCCCAGCACTTAGCCTGGCTGCTTGTTAGTGTAATCACTCTCACCTGGGTTTTGACAGTAAGCATTGCTGTCATTCCATTTGCTCCTCAGCTGTTTTGAGATGCTGCCTTTCACATCATGATCAATGAGCATAATGATGTCATGGTCTCCCCTCCTGTCAGTTCTCGTTGGCAGACAGACACACTGCCAACTGATTTGCTAATGTGTCCTTGGTGACTTCCATAGGTGGTATATCCTCTGTACCTTCCTAGGGAATATAACCATTTGGGCCTCACAGTGTATACCCATGGCAGCACACTCTTTCTCGGAGCCTTTCAAGCCACTTTCCATGTTCCCCTCTGTCATTCCCACCTTACTTAACCTGGTCCTGTTTCTGCTCGCCTCTTGGGGTCTTGCTAGGGGAAAGTTCATACCATGTCCTGGGCTCTTCACCAAGTGACATCTCCCAGAAGAATGCTTTCAGGTCAGTGATCTTTGTTATCTAACCTGATGTGCTGGCCCCCTTGATTGTGCACCCTCAAAGTACAATTCTCTGTGTGCTTCTGCTGATCCATGCCAACTAAAGCTTGTAGCGGCTTTGGGGCCCAGTTCCTTTCCTGTGAGGACTTATCTTGTGTGCTAGAGGAGGGATATCTTCCAGTGACAATGGAAAGAAAGGGATATCCTCCAGTGACAATGGAAAGAGGTCCAGTTCCAGAGAGCAGGGAGCCACTTCTGTAGCTTTCAGAAGGTTCTGGGGACTCCAGCCTAAGGATTTGGGGTGCATCAAGCCAGGAGTTTCCTCTAATGTATTAGATTTCTATTCTTTCCCAACCAGAGGACTGATCTTGGTGTAGCAGACCTGCCTTTGGTGAGAGTTTGATTTTCTTTTTATTCTGACAATTAAGGTCCAGGTCTGGTGCTCAGTGCTCTCTGTCTTCTCTTCAGAGTGTGCTGCATCTCTGCAAGCCTGTGAGGAGGCTCCTGACTCTCACATAGTTCTTAATCAGCAATCAATCTCTCAACTCCTCATTATTCATCTCCTTCCTCCCACTGACACGGCCCTTGCAATACCTGATATGTCATGAGCAAACTAATTCAATTATTCTTGTAACTGCTCTTCCCCTACACATCTCAGATACCAGCTAATGCATTCCCTTCCACTGTTATGTTAGCCCAACTGCTCACTGGTGTAATTTCTAAAGATGAGTCACCACACAAGGCTCACAACTATCTATACTTCAGCCAGCACCAGAGAGAGGATCCTTGTGGTGAAATGGGAGGAAGTGACCAAACTACAGCTCCAAACACCACTTGTTAGGCTCCTTTACACACATACACACACACACACAGAACTATTCATGTTGTAGATCAATGCCCAGAGAGCAGAGTCTAAAATGAGTTCTTCCTGCATGATGCTTATGGAAGAGTGTGCTTGAAATAAATACCTTTTTCTGCTCAACCATTAACTGCTGGCCACTCTGGGAAGGGATGTAATGTTGGGCTAGGCTGAGCAGTCGGTAGTGTGTAAGAGGTGGTTATCACTCTCAGAAGCAGAGATGATTAGCTTCTTCTGAAGGGGATATGCTAGTGCTTCAGAGATACCACAGTGGTTTATCAGAAGTGCTGTACTAAGCAGCTCTGTGGTCTTCTTTCTGAGCTTGGTGTTGGAACAAGTGTTCTTCCTGAATGCCACCCTGTCACATGTGGTTGTGGATGTGGGCCATGGCTCTGGATGGTAGCTGGCTGGTTCAGGATAAGAGTGGAAAGGATGGGAGAGACTGAGGACTGGGAAGGGGAAATGAGAGACATCCTTGTTGACAGGAGCGATGACTTGGGATCACATGGGGTAAGTGAGAATGCTGCCCAAGAGCTCCCTTCCCAGTTCACATTGGCTCCCAGCTGGAGATGTTGCCTGAGATCTGTCTCTGTGATAATGTGGCATGGAGAACAAGCATCTTCCAGACTTGCAAAGATCCATCTTGTCACCTGCATCATCAGCCTCTCTACAAAGTGCTCATAGGCAGTTGATTATATAGAGAAAGCTGTTGTGTTTGTCATCTGTCATAATCACATTGAGGTGATTTATAGCTTAACATTGACCAGTGAGTAGTTGTTACACACACACACACACACACACACACACACACACTCTTTGCTGCTGGCTCTTCATGCCACATGCCCACATCTCAGCCCTCCTGTGGAGTCTGACTAGAGAATCTTCTTACAACTCCCTCTGGGCAGTGCGGCCTCCAGGGTGGGCGATGTGTACAGGTAGGAGATGTACCCAAAGGTGCTGCCTTTGTGTATCTTCAGTGATGGCACTGAACACTGCCAGGGTTGGCACTCTTTCATTACAGGGGATGAATTTGAACCAATGGGCAGATTGTCACGTTATTGCCACACATCCTATTTAGACCAAAGCGTTACCTTAGTAGCCCATTTAGCATAAAGACTAGAAAGTGCAGGCATGTTAATGTGTGGCTTATTGATAAGAATGTCATGACTAAGCATATTGGAGCCCAGGCTGAGAGTTTCTTTCCCTATTAAATCCATAAATAGTAACCGTTTGACATGCAGACTCTAAGTCAGTAATTATGAGGCAAAATCACTTTTGATCTTTTTCTTTGCTTGGCTGATTTATTCTCCTCTCTTGTCAAATGAAGACTTTTGCCTTAAAAAGATCCCTCTTCTTTTTTCTTTTTAACTTTCCCACTTCTTTATTCTCCTTGACAGGAAGATGACAGCTGCTCTATTGAATGGCAACAAGCTGGGTTATGTCATTAAATTTTAATCACCTTCCTGCCTGTGAAGTTGATAATTGGGGATCATTTAATAGAGCTGTTCTGTCAGTGCTCTCTAAATCCCTCAGAAAGGAACTGCATATAAAAGGCAAGGAGCTCAGTTATCGCTGCAACCCACGCTCATCCAGAGCATAGATTTATGCCAGGTAACCCAGTTCTCAGACACCATGAGCCTGAGCGCTGCCTTAGGTTCATATTGGTTTTCCTTCCCTTTCTTTCCTCTTGCGATCATTACAATGCAGTGCAAACACTGTTGAAAACTTCTTGAGCAAACCCAGAGACCCAGGTCTCTGTTTGAGGCTCTCCTCTCATAGACCCCTTCTTGTCTGCACTCCAAACCTGCCTCCTAGACTGGAGGAGGGGAAGAGGGGATAGAAGAAAACTCTGTCTTCTGCTCAGTTTTACTATGAACCTGAAATAGGCTTTAAAAACAAAGTCTATTAACTTAACAAAACAAATAGACTACTTCCTGATTCTGTTTTGACATTGAACAAATGCCCTCCTTGCAAACTCCTTCATTTCATTTCATCCAAATCTAGTAATCATCACCTACATTCCTGCTCTTTTTCATCCAGTCTCTGTTAAACTAGGCTTCTTGTTCCAAAGGGGATAGTTCTTTCTTTAGTTCCATCTTTGGCCTCCACCATGATGAACTTCCAAGGCCATAAAAGGAATTACACTGCTGACCCCTGGCTTGGAAGCCTTGTCATTCAGTTCCCAATTCTGCATTCAAGGAGAAACTATCAGCCCCATGGCTCAGTGCCTCTGCCTCAGTGGGGTGTGGGCCCTACACACTTTCCTTTTCTGTCCACTCACAGAGCTCATAGGGCACTCCTCCAGCAGTGGGGTGTGGTTGAGAACAAGCTGATGCAGTTCTTGTCCTTGAAGAACTTGTAATCTAGTGTGGAGATAGGTGCCACATGAGTAGTCACATGAATACTTGATCACAACTTTGAAAACTGCTGTGAAAGAATAATGAGGGCTGGTGTGATCTGGCTGGTAGGGACACTATTTCTGCTGACCCTGGGCCAGGGTGTGCCAAGCCATTTTCAGGTATGAAGTTTACTCTGGGCTTACACAACCCTCCTATCCCTGTTTACTGAGGAGAATATGAGACACAGAAAATGAGCTTCTGGGTCACATGGCCTGGAGTAGCTACCACAAACCCCATCAATGCTTTGTGACAATCTGGTAGGCTCAAAATTGTATCCCTATGTGAATCAAGAAAAAAAAAATTGTACCTTTAGTAAACAGTGACTTGGCTACAAACAGTATTTACATGGCCATGATGATGGAATGTAGAGTGGGCACCAGAGGACTGTGAGAGAAGGCTCTTTGGAGGTTGAGACATAAGAGGAGAAGAGAAGTGTGTGTTCGTGTCTGCCTGAGCTCATGTGTGTGATTGCACAAATCAGGAGTTTCCACAGAAAGAAGCCAGTCTAATGCTGTAAACTGAAAAGTCAGTTATCTTCGTGTTACTGTAAAACACGACAGAAGAACCAGAAGAAATAAGGGAAAGAGTGAAGAGGTGAGACACTGTTAGCTTCCAGGGGAGGACTTGAGTGGGCCAGGGGAAGACTGCTGTTTTTTGTTGCAAGGTTCGCTGCTTGGCTTGACTTTATTTTGCTTCAATTTCATGTGCAATTAGGGCAAGGGGGCGGGATCCTCCTTCAGCATAGGCTATCCGACCGGGGTGCCCTTGCCCTGCTATCACCAGCCACCCTCTTTCAGGGAAGGGAAGACAGCAGTAGTAGATCCATCATCAGGGAGCCTCAAGTGGCTGCCACTCCCCATTGCTGCCAGAACCTGAGAGCAGCCCTGGGAGCTGTGCTCCAGGCTGAAGGGCAGGGCGGGGCTCCCCTCTGTTTGCAACAATCCGAGTCACCGGTCAGCCTGTGACTTTGGGAGAAATGAAGCCTTTTGTGACCTCCCTTCTCTCCATGATTCCTTCCTCTGTCCTCCCTTCCTTCTACTCCTGTATTAGATAAAGAGCAGAGAAGGGAGCGGCTGAAGGGATGAAAGGAAAGCAAGCAGAAGTCCTGCGCTGGCTCCATCTGGGGGGATGAGCTGTGCAGCATAAAGCTGCAGTTAAAGCCTAGGGCAGGGGGCAGAGCTCACTGGAAAAGCACTTGTTCAGCATGTGCAAGGCCCTGGTTTCATCCCCAGCACCGGCGAAAGCACTCAAAGAAAGAAATAATTTTTGAAAAGAGCAAACCTATTACTGCTTATCTAGCAGAAGAACTCTGGTCACCAGAGACTGGGTGGTCTCACTTTTGGGGGAGGAAAGCATTGCCCTGGCTCTCGTCACTCCCTCATCTCAGTGTTTGATGTGAATTTACAGCACAAATACAGAACGGCGTCCAGAGGAGCCTTCTTCTCAAAATATTTATGAAGAAAAGGAAAACGCTTTGAGAACATGAGATTTTCCAAAGCCTTTCAAGTCATGTGTTTGTCCCTTTGACCCAGCTAAGAAGGGTGACAGACGTCATGACTCTAATTAATGAGCAAGATTTTAATGAGTTTTACATGCAGCACTGGTATTTAACCACTTCCGCTTGTGTCTTCTACAGAGACCTAGTAAAACTCCTCTTTTCAGGGCCTTTGTTCCTAGTTATTCCCTTGCTGCATATTCTTATCCTTCATTCTTTCATTCCACCAGCCACTCATTTGGCTAATATTTATTAAATATCTTCCACTTTCTAGGCATTATTCCAGACAGGAAATAGACTGAGTTAATAAAAAGTCTGAAAAGGGGACCTAGTCCAGGACTTAGGCTGCCAACTAGGCAGCCAGAAGACCCTAGTTTAAATCTTGACTCAGGTCATCCCGGACAATTTGTTTAATTTCTGTGAGCCTTAATTTCTTCATTTGTAGAATGGCATGATAAGAATCCTTTCTGAGAGAACTAAATGTGACAGTACTCATCTAAAATCCTGAGAGGGGATAATCTTTCAGCAACAGGAATGCAGCATTATCTTTGTTTTGTATCATTGCTATTGTTTTCCTGAGAGCATGTCTTAGTCAGCTTGCGCTGCCATAGCAGGATGCCACAGACTGGGGCTGAAGCAGCAGGAATTCATTTCTTAGTGTGCTGGGAGCTGAAATGGCCAAGATCAAGGTGCCAGACAATTTGATTTCTGGGTGCAGGTTTTTCTTCCTGGCTTGCAGAAAGCTACCTGGAAGAAAGAGAGAGAGAGAGAGAGAGAGAGAGAGAGAGAGAGAGAGAGAGAGAGAGAGAAGGAGAGAGAGAAGGGGTGGAAGGAGAGGGAAGGGCACAGGACTGGGAGGAGGAGAGAAAGGGAGAGAGGAGGCAGGTTTTCTGATTTCTCTTCTAATAGGGAAGCTAATCCCATCACCAGGCCCACTTTCATGTCCACATCTGGCCCTGACTTCCTCCCAGAGGCCTCCTCTAAAAGGTCACACATAAGTTTGGGGGAACCTGGACTGGGTCAGTCCACAGCAAAGTGTGAATGACTTGTGAGAAGTGGTGGATCTGGGACTTTGAGACCCATAGTTTGGGAATTAAGTAATAAGGTGGAGTGAGTTTTTTTTTTTTTTAAGGGTTTTAGTTCTTTTTTGTATTTATTTTGTTTGTTTTCTGCTGCTGCCGTTGTCATTTGGCTTATATGTGTGACTGTTTCTGAGTGAAACCCTGGGGCGAGATTACATTGAGCTCATTACTCAAAAGCTGATACAAATCTGGGTAAATACTTTATTAGGTAAACAAAAGATGGGTTACATATGTCTGTAAACATGGGGACAATACTTTCCTACTCATTTCATTTATACAGTTTGCTAAATGCATTTATCGCGAATGGCTTTAAAGTAGAACTTACTGTACAGGAAACCCTGGAGCCATGGGTATGCACAGCTCTGGGTTGGAAGTTCCATTTATTATTATTCTTTCCCCTGAGTTATTACTTATGAAATGAGAAATGCTTTGCATTTAGATACACTCTTGGCCGCCTGACCACCATGTCAAACTAAAACACCCAAAGCTTTTCTTTAATGTTTGAAAACCTGAGGGTTTCTACATGAAGTCTTATTCTTATTTTCTCTGTTTTTGGTTTGTGTGTTTTATATTTTGATGACTACCACCAGTGTGCACTGAGATTGTTCGTGGGTCAGTGAATTCAAGGATATTTATCTTCTTGTCTGCAGTGGCCTTTTGCTAGAGAAGGCCCTATTATGGGTCAGGTATCTTACCAGGTGCTGGGGTCAGTGTCAGCCAATGTATCAAAATTCTCTCCTAGGTGAACTTAGCTGGTTGGTGATCATGACTTTTTTCATCAAAGTGGATTCACTGTTTGCCTTGTATATATGAAATATTGACTAACTTTTCACTTAGTGGATTGCAAAAGTCTGTTTTAATCACCTTGGAAAAATTTATGGAAATTCAGTTTCTGAGAAAGGTTTTCATGCTTGGCATTAAAGGTATGTAAGATTTGCATGCCTGTAAGGAGGCATACAAATATTTTGAGCCACATTATTGGAATAAGCTACTGACCCCCTTATGGATCATGTTAGTATTTCATCTTCATGGATTTCATGATTCATTATTTTTTTCTAAAATAGAAAACATGTCAATTATCCTTATATTGTTTAACCGCTGAAGGTGGAAGGCTAAGGTTTTACTCCACATTGAAACTTGAGATGCCAAAAGCATTTCAGAACATTATTAACAGCATCACACAGATATGACAAAAACTTGGTGAGTGAGTGCTGTGAGGTTTCTCAGTGACAGGAAATTAAAATGTGACCATATCATATATTGTTAATAAATTAACAAAAGAAAGAAATTATTACTCACTCGTTCCTTCTCCCTCCCCTATGTTCCTTGTATTGTAAATGCTTATTAGGCAAACAGTTAATGCAAGATATACAACTGTATAAGAATTTACAAGATTGGTTTACAACAGCTACCCACAGAGTCAGATGAGGGAGAGAGCAGAAGAGCTATCTGCACTGGAGCTCACTGTAGTGTCCCGTGAGTTACATCAAGAGGCTGAAGTGTCTGCACCGGAAGCCAGGAGATGACATCCAAGAAGACAAAAGCTGGAGCTCCTCTGAAGAAACAGAAGTGAGCCCTGCTTTTTTGTTTTGCTTTTATTCCATTCAGGCAACAAGTCTACCTAGGGTGGGTCTTCAGTCTTCAGTAAATTCCCTGAGCCACACCCAAGTGCTGATTCAATTTAGTTGAGTGTTTGTTACTCCAGTTGACACCATCAGTTCACTATCACATTCCTTGTAATCTGAATTCATGTGAATAGCTCTGAACTTCATTCAGCTGCTACTTGTCAAAATGAAATAATGGCATGAGCAAGGTGTGGGGTTAAGTCATGAATCACTGCAGAAAATAAAGCCAAAGGTTGATAATGGCTTCACAGATAAATCTCTTCATTTTTAAGTGTCTTTATGGAATTTAGGCCTGACTACTAAGATACCTAACTCAAAGTTCAAAGCACAATGTCAAAAAAGTGGATCTAATTTAAGATTTTCTGGAGGTTCTTCCCTCATTTCTCTGTCATTACTAGTTTCCTTTTTCTTTTCATGTTTGCATGAAATGTCTTTGCTTAAAGATGACCTGAGAGCTTCTGCTTCTATGAGTTATACTTTTTAAGATGCCATATATAAAAGAAATCATACAGTATTTGTCTTTCTTCCCCTCACTAATTTCACTTAATATAATATCCTCGTTTCATCTATTTTGTCACAAATGACAGGATTTTCTTTTTGATGGGGCTCAATAGTACTCCATTATGTATCTCTACACTTTTTCTTTATCCCTACATCTTTTGGGGGACACTTAGATTGATTCCATATTTTGGCTTTTGTAAGACACTTAGACTCTGCTGGCTAGAAATTGTTACAGTTATTATGAAACACAGAATGGAAGGTCCTGAAAAATAATCTAGAACTACCATATAGTTCAATAATCCTACTAATCAAAGGAAATAAAATTAGTATGTCAAAGAGATATCTGCACTCTATGTATATCTTGTACCATGGTATTATTATCACATTCATAACATCTAGTTATAATTTTTTAATTGTCAGGGTCTTCATTGGGTTGTTAACTTCAGTGCCTCCCCACCCTCCAGGCCACATCTTCTAACAGCACATTCAGCTCCTGAACTCATCAGTGGATAAATCTGTTAGGTTTTTGGCACAGTAAGAGAGAAAATATATGAAAAGTAGTCTTTATTCTGAGGACTTGGAGAGAAACCATGACTCTAGGCCACCTGGCTTTCTCTGACTGGGGTGGTGCTTAGGGCGGGCCTTGGTGATGCGTGAGGCGCTGATTGGAATCCTCTGCATACACAAACAGGAAGGGGAGTTGCAGTTAGGGCTGAGGAAGAAGCAGGAAGTGGTAGGCATTTCCATTTTGGCCTTTTGCCACATTAGACCACTACCATGACTGTTAAACCACCACCATGACCATATAGTAATTTATTCTAGGGCAAAACTCTTTCAAAGACAACATAGAAGGAAATCCTCCATATTTGTTACATTGCAAGGCAAATCAGGAAGTTATATATGGTAAATATTCACTCAAATAGAGCATTTTCCCCTAGGGGAAGAAAATTTAAAAGGGAGAATAGGAACAAATAGAGAAATAAAATAGAAAAAGGGATTAGAAACAAGGCTGAAGGACAGAGGAAACTTATCTAAGCTTCAAGAAACTGATGAAGAAAACAGGAGGAAAAGAAAGATTGACAAAACCAGAGACAAAAAGCATAAAAAAGACTACAAGCAATACTCACCCTCACAAAGAAACAAAAACAAACAGAAAGAAAGGAAGAAAAGAACAAATAAAAATTTTTTTAAAAACAAAGGAAAAAATAATCAGTTTCTCTGATTTCAAGGCTGTGGTTATCTTTTGGGGTCTACAGTTTTGTGGCAGTATCCAATTCATGGTGTACTTCTACTTTGGCTGACAGACAAGGAGGTCTTCACAGCCATGCTGGATGACCCCAGCAAGTCAGAAGTAGGATTAGGGCCTGTTGTTGGTTTTGGGACACTCAAATCTACAGGAGTTCAGGCTGAACCTGATGTGTGGTCATATGGTTGGGGCCTGAGTAATTTGCTTATAACACTGAGTGTCTCTTGTCAGCCTGACTGTAACTCCCTAGCCATGGATGTCTCCTGTGATTATTTTTCACTCAGTCACTGTGAGAGTTGAACCCTGGGAGCCCTGAGATGAAACTGATGCCTAGCTGTTTTGTGTTCCAGTCTAGGTTGGTCCATAAGCTATAAAAGTGTCTGGCCAGGCATGTTTTTTCGCAGGACTCAGCTGTCACTTGGACTGGGTTCACTCACCACATGTTGTAGCACACAGCATCAGTTGCTGCATTTCACTGCTCTGTTCTTCCTGCGAGACCTCCCTCTTGCTTTTACTGTGTCTCTGTAGATTCCATCTTCCTTTCTCACACCATGAGATGGGTGCTGGGAAGAAAGTGCAGGTTGCTTTTTCCTTTTTCTCTTCAATTTCTCTGTGGGTTCCAATTTTTCCTTCAGGTCCTCCCTAGTCCCAAAGGTCCACCTCTCTTCTTTTCTTCCTCAAGTTGTTATTTTCAAGTGTCTGGATTCCAGACCTAGGAAAGGCTGATTTGTTGATGCTCACTACTCTACTAACTTCCCAGAAGTTCTTTCTTTCTTGGTTTTATAGTGGTTTTTCCCCACTTTGCCAAGATAAAAGAATTTGTGTGTTTCATTTCTCCTTTGAGGAATTTGTTATCCTTTGGATTTCAGTATAACATGGTTGTTTTACACTAACTTAACACTTTTCAAAAACTACTTTTATAATAGATTCTTTCATTTGAATTCAATGACTCAGATACCTGTTATCTTTCCCAATTTTTACCCAATTGAATAAAAAATCTTTCATATTGTTTTAATATACTTTTTATGTTTTAAATGTAATGAAGTGCCCATAGACTTGTTAGAATTTGATATCCAGAGGAAGAGACATTCTTAGACATGCTAAGGCATTGGACAGGGAGCCAAGTGGTTATTGATACCCAGCATATATCTGAAAGTAGGAAAGAAAATATTTAACTAGGAACATGCCTAGGTAACCTGATTTCATCATTGGAGAAGAAGAAATGATGGAAACCATTAAGGAATTTATAATATAGCAGAAGATGCTTGCTCTACCCCTACAAGTATACTTCAGTTTGTTAGTTGCCTACATAATAGATTGGTTTCAGTTCCTGTTACTTTTGTTTCATAGAAAATGATGGTCACTGGGATACGTAACTGGTCACTATGATGCATATTGTAAGAACCAATCCCCAACTGACAAGCCATTCTGCCTCTGTACTTCCTGCTTTCTTGTCTCCTATCTCTTGTCACCAGAGAACAGGGTCTGGTATTTTGGGAATGATCCCAATCAGTGCCTGTTGATGTAAAATAAATCTACATCCAGTTTCTGTTTGCCATAGCAATAAAAGAAGTCATAGTGGAGCAGGTGCTGCCACTTTTTGTAGTATTATGTGCTACTTTCTTCTGGGGATGGTCATTGGGCAAGAGATTTTCACTCTAAAGAGTCCTGCCTCTATTACTCTCTGGGTCCACTGATTTATCCAAGCAAGATTCTCAAAATTTTTTATAGTGAGCACAGTCTTTATCTCTGTTTCTGTTTCTATCTATGTCTATATTTATCTATGATGTATATGTGCATTAAAAACTGTTATTCCATCTGAATCTCCAGAATATGTAATAAAACATGAATTTCATTGATGTGTTCATTTGAAAGCTTATTGGAAACCATATTGGTACTTGAACTGAACTCACTACTAAAATGGTTCATTTCAGTAAAATGTTTCTTGGCTTCATTCAGAAATTAGCACTAATAGCTTTCCCCAAATAAATCACATGATAAGGAGACAAGATTTCTTTAATTTATGGGTAGCATTTGTTAGTGATTCTAGCTTTTAGTGTCGTTGGCTTGTGTAGCTTAATGTTTGTTGAGTATTGGCAATTTTCATGACCCATATGGATTTCAGTCAGTGGAAGATAAGCTCTTTCCTTTCTCAGCTGAGACTATGGAAGTTAAGCATCTACTTTCTAATATATATATCCAGGAGCACATATTCAAAGAGATACTATCAGAAGGTAGGCATTTATGGTTGATGTACAATCCAGGTACCGTCAGAATAGCTTCTTAGACTACCCTAGGCTGCAAATTACCTTACAAAATTCTGAATATTTATGTAATAGTAGTGATTTTAAGATCACTAAACATTTTCCCAAACACAAATTAGAGCTTTATCCTTTCTCTCTGCTCTGCTTCTTTCTGTTTCTCCCTCCCTCATTTCTTCCTTTTAAGTAGCCTGCTGAAAGGTTGTAACTGTAATAAGCTCAATTGCAGTTCATCCTTATATTGTAAACACTCAGGAGATATAGGTAGTTCTTTATGAAAATGTAGACCAAATAGACCAAGAGCAAATCTGCTCTTGTTACTATAGAAAAATCTGAGGTAATCAGCTATAAAGAGAAAAGGTTTATTTGTTCTAACCACCCCAGATATTATGGGCAGAGTCCAGCCCAGGATTAGTAGCACCATTGCCTTGGGCCTATGGCACACATCATGGTAGGGACACAGAGTACAGCCAAAATATCTATCCTATGACTAAAAAGTAAAAAGAGAGAGGAGGACAGCAAGGTATGACCATCCCTTCAAGGTACCCTGCCAAAGAACTAAAGACCCCTGCCAGGCATCACCTTTTAAAGCTTCTGGAGTCATCAGGGGCAGTGAAGATCCAACTACCAGCAGTGCAGAATAAAGTGACATTAATTAAATAAACAAATTATGAAGTTGAAAAACAAAAAAGTAAAGACTTATTTTACTAATTTTTAGAGTTGAGCATTATATAAAAAGTTACTTTTCTTTAATTTTTTAAAAAAATTTATTTTAGAGAGAATAAAACCAGGCAAAATAAAACAGAATAAAACCAATCAAAACAAGACAGTGTGACACAGGATTTCAAAACAAGATAAACGGAAATAAACAATGGTCACCATAATGCCTCTTATTGTCTTCAAAATAACTGCCCATACCTTCAGACATAGTAAGTTCCAACAAAGCAGAAACAGAATAGAACCAATAAAAACCGAACAATGAATTCAATACAGGATTGCAAAACAAGACAATAGTAAATCCCAAATGGCTGCCATAATATATTTTGTTATCTTCAAAATAGCTGCCCATGCCATCAGATACAACAAAATCAAACAAGATAAAACAGAATAAAACTCAACCAAACAAAACAGTAAGAATGATCCCGGATTTCAAAACAAGATAATAGGGAATTAACAACGGCCACTACCTTCAGAAGGAGATCCCTTATAGATGCTACATTGCATATTGTTATCTTCTGAATAGATGCTCAGACTACCAGCTTTAGGCCTGTAAAGTCAGTGAAACACTAGATACCACAAGCATTAAGTTGCATTTAACCTCATTAGCTATCATCACAGCTGATGTTTTCTCTGGATCAGCTGGCTGCTTATGATGGGGTGGGGGGAGGAATGTTGGTTCTTCTTGTCTCCCTGCCCATACACCACAAGGGGCTGGCATCTGGCTCTCGCCCAGTCAGCCTGTGGATGGCACCAATTCACAGGAGGACTTAGCTTCTTGCTGACTTCTTCTCTTCCCCTATAGTCCAGGAATGGTGCCAACTCACAGGAGAGGGCTGGCATCTTGTGCTCTCCTAGTCAGCCCACACATGACACCAACTTACAGGAGGTCTTGGCTTCTTGTTGATTTCCTGTTTTCCTCCCCATAGGAAGTTGCTCTTTGTAGGTAGGCTGTGTGCTATATGCAAGTCATGGCCATCTCTCTTTACTCCTAAGCAAGAAGATGCACACTGATTTTGAAATCATCTTCAGAAACTGCCCCAGGGAGATTCATGTTAAAATTTCCCTGGAAGATGTAACCATCAGAAGTATTGGTAAAGTATTTAAAGAGAACACAAATCTGGGTTTCCAGTGCATGAAGGTAATTAGTTTGTCATAAATTGAAAAAGAAAGAAAACAGACCAAAGCACCATCAGGAGTTGGGTGGGTGGAGGACAATACTTGGATTGAGCTTAAGGCCAGGGCCTCTCTCTGAATCTAATGAGGGTATTTTAGTTATTGACAAGAGAAGTGTTATGTAACAGTTAATTTTACCATAGATTTTTCTTTTTTGCTGAGAATTTAGCTGTAAGTCATTTTTATTTGTGATTGAGTGTGAAAGAAATTATGATCTGCATTACAAATAATGAGAGAGGTATATATTTTTGGTTAACATGACTGGATAATTTGATAAATAATTTTGGTTTTTATACAAACTTTTATCCGAATGCATTTTGTTTCTCCCTGATTCCTTGTTAAAGCACTTAATTCACAACTGTATATGATGAACAAATACTTTGAAAAACTGAGATTGAGTCTCTTGGGTACTTCTTTAAGCAGAAGAGAGTTGTTACAATGGTCATGCACCAGGGGAACAAGACCACTCAAAGGTCTCATGCCTAACATTGATCCTCATTGCTGTATTTTTAAAAAAACTTTGGGATATAGAACTACTCATTGCTTTTTTTAAAACAAGGAGAATATGTTTATTTTGCAAGTGAATTTTGTCTCAATTTCTTCACATTTTTACATAATCACATTTTTTCTTGATTTTTGAATGTTAGAATTAAAAAAGGAAAAACATTTCAGCTGAATAAATAACACATCTCATTTAAAGATGATGAACTTTTTTTAAAGATTTTATTTAAAGAGAAACAAAAGCATGTAAAGGGTAGAGATAATACAGAATTCCAAAAAAAAGATAAACAATAAGAAATCACTAGTTAATAAATTACATATTATGCTCTTAGAAATAGTTGTTCAAGTTACAGAATTAAAGCATACAAAGTAGACAAACAGTGAGAGTGTGAACAGCTACACGTGTATGAATCTCTACGTGTATTTCTATCCTTTCTGTATTAGAGGGAAAAACAAAACTTAGCAAGACAAAACAAAACAAATTCCTATAAAAACATGAAACCAAAAAGTCATATAAAACCACAGTACAAGGTGATCTACAATGATTACTGTGTTGTTTCTTATTATCTTCAATAGACTGCCTATATCATCAGGCATAATTGAATATAGCAGTATAATTGAGTATAGCAGTAAATAATAATAGTAGTAAAAATAAAACATTGTAGACAGTATAAAACTTCAAAGGCAGGTAATAATCAAACCATAGTGGATATTCTAGTGGATCTTGTCATCTTAAGTGCAATTGCCTGTTCTCTCAGACTTGATACTATCAATCATAACAACTTTGAATAAAATCTATCAATACAAAACAGCGATCCAACAAACCAGATTTGATTACGATCAGTCATGGTAAAACAGTGTAAGTTTTACAGAGCTTTAGATTAAGTTAATAGGAAATTAAGGATGATTACCATACTATATCCTGTTATTTTCAAGATTACTATCTGTGCCCTCAAATCTAGTACAGGTAGAATGACTGGAACAGAATATAATACATCTAAGCCAAGTAGTGTGAGTAATGTAGGTTTTAAATCCTGGTGCACCATTAACAATATAGTGTATCAAGGCCATCTATGTTAGAGTTTCTAGTTATCCTTCTCTGCCTCATTTCTGCTATGCTACTTTTCTGCCTTTGTTTAGTTTTCTCTTTCATTCTACTGCCTGACCCACTCATTGAGGCCTTTCTGCCACTGTTCCTAAAATCCTGGTATTTTTTCTCTCTCTCTAAAATGTCCTTCAGCATTCTCTGTAGGGTTGGATTGGTGGTCACAAACTTGCCCAGTTCCTCTTTGTCATGGAAGCATCTTGTTTCTACATTAATTTCTAGTGACAGTTTTGCAGGGTACATCAATCTGGGCTGGAGGTTATTTTCTTTCATGGCTTGGAATACTTCGCTCCAAGCTCTTCTTGATCTGATGGTCTGTGTCGAGAAGTCAGTCGTGACCCTCATGGGCTTACCTTTATAGGTAATCTGTTTCTTTTCTAGGATGACTTTTAATATTCTGTTTTTATATTGAATTTCTGGTATCTCGATTATTATATGTCTGGGTGTAGCTCTGTTTTGGTTGTAGGTGGCTGGAGTTCTGTGTGCCTCACATAATTGAATGTCATTTTCTTTTCCCATGCTTGGGAAGTTTTCCTTAATTATTTCCATGAATAGCCTTTGTAATTTGCCTGTATGTATTCCTGCTTCTTCGTACACGTTTCTTATTTTTAAGTTGTAGATTCTCTTGTCATCTTTTAGCCTTTGTATTGTTACTGCCTGTTTCCTTGTTATGTTTAAGAGATCTTTCTTTTCATGATCACACATTGCAAACTTGTCTTCAAGTTTTGATAGTCTATCCTTAGTTTCTTTATGGTGTTTTGCCAGCTTTCAATGGAGTTTTTAATTTCCTGCTAGTCTCTTTCAATCTGCTTAATGTATTCTATCTTTTCTTTATATTCTTTACCGAATGTTTCTCTCCTTTTTTTGTGTTCCTCCCTTCTTCTGTCTGTATCATCCTGAGAGATGCTTCCTGAGAGCATTTCTTTTATTACTCTACTCATATCCTGCTTTACCTGATTTAATATTTCAGTTTTGAGCTTGTCTACAAGGTCCCGAAGATATCTCTTAAAGTCCATTGAAGCCATGTCTGATGTTGTGTGTTTGCTGCCCTCAATCTCCCTTGTTTTTCCTTCTCCTGGATCAGGGCTCTCAGGATTCTGGGATGGGGGCCTCCTCCTGCCTCTCCTGTAATGGCCCTGGCTTCCTCCATACAGGTTACAGTGCAGGTCCCATCCCCTTTCCCTGTTGGCCACGTTTCCTCCAAAGCACGCTGGCAAGGGAACTCTGCCTTTTCCCGCCTGCTCTTGTCACTGAGGTGTAAGCGGGCTGCATATGCTTGCCCCTCCCCACTGGGCCAGCCAAACTTCAGGGGCAATCACCCAGTTAGTGCTTGCTAGGTGCAGGGAATCAATTTGGGACGTCTCATTGGGTCCTGGCCAGGGGCATGGCCCAGTCCAAGCAAATTGCACAAGTGTGCTCCGGGGAGGGAGCAACCAACCGAAGTCACTGTCACTCCCAGTTCAGGGTCCTCCTGCCAGATTCCAACATGTTGCCCATCTGGTTGCGCCTTTCCCATGGTGGGGGAGTCTCAGTCCCAGCACTGATCGTGGATCAATGAAGGTTTCTCCACTGGCTCTGCTCTCTGCTGGGCTCACCAACCCCTGACTTCAGCGCTGCAATGCTTCCTTTGAGTGGTGGTGGGAACAAGTTAGGTGGCTCTGCCTGCTGGCATGGCTTCAAGCTGGTGCAAATTTGGAGGGTCATTGTGAAAATGTTGTGTCCCATAGTTTTTAGCTGTTTCAGTTGTAGTCCCAAAGTATTTGACAAGCTTTTTTAAGTTTTAATTTCTTCCTGTGTCAAGAAGATCCATCTCCCTCTGTCTGGGTCTCTCCAGGGTGTTTTATTCTGGCATATGACTTGTTTCTCCAGGGAAGCTTTGTATTCTGTTGCTCACTGATTGGTCATCTTGTCTTCTCTGCCGATGATCAACTTTTTAAATAATACAATTTGAAGTGACTGGGCATGACATTTGTTTGTAGGCCCCAAGATAGTCTGGAGGTCTAAATAGAAAAATATCTCTTATTTTGCTCTTCTGAAAGTTAATGTCACAACATATTTCCCTGGTTGTGCTTTGCCAAAAGGCATGAGAAAGGATAGGAGAGGAAAAATGGCTCATCTGAGAAGAAACCAGGGCTCTGTTAGAATTTTGCCTTGCCAGGTGATCTTTTATTTTGTGAAAAAAAAAACAAAATTTCATAACCAAATGATAAGAAAATAACAACAGTTCATATACTATGTATTGCTGTGTGATCCTGGGCCATTTATTTCTCCTCTCTGTGTGTCCATTTTCTCATCTTTAAAATGATGGCAATTAAAGAAAGCTGACCACCAGGTATTCCAGTACATGCCTGTAACTCCAGCACTCTGGGATGCTGACGCAGGAGGGTACCAAGTTTGAGCCCCACCTGGGTAATTAGTGAGACCCTGTCTCAAGATAAAAATAAAAAGGACTAGAGATGTAGCTCAGTGACTTTTTAAATTACCTTTACAGTTCCTTCCAGTATTTTATAAACTGTACTACCATTTTCCTTGTTTTAAAAATTGCTGTTTTCCCCAATGGCAGGTGAAAAGTTTGAAGTTCCACTGGATTCTGGGAGCTAAGAAGAAACCTCCTTCTGACCTAATACATTAAATACAATCATACAATAGAAGACACTCATTGCAGGGAGTAGTGGAACATACCTTTAATCCCAGCACTCAGGAGGCTGAGGAAGAAGGATTGAGTTTGAGGCCAGTCTGGGCTATACAGCAAGATTGTGTCTAAAAAAAAAAAAATCATTGGTTTGCTTAACTGACATATATTCATTGTTTTCTGGATATCAGTAGCTCAGGGATCATTTGCTTGTTAGAATCCAATTTTTTCCAGATTAGTTTAAGCAAAAATGGAGACTTTATTGAAAGAATACATAAGACTCTTTGGAAAATGTCCACCCTCAATCACCCTGTGATCCTGATTTCTGGACACAGGAAATGGTAGGTCATACAGATTAATGCTTTATTAATTCAGAAATTTGGTTTCTTTTTTTCCTTTCATTCATGTGATCTTCCTTTCCTTGTTTCTTCAGGACTGTGTTTTCCTAATTTGTGGAGTGCAGAGTTACCTTCTGCCCAGCTTTCTTCAAAAGAAATGAAGTAGGATTTCTGTGTTCTGATTGCAAGTTCTCATGAGAGAGAACTGGGCCAGTGGGGGATCAGATGGCCACTTGCACTCTAGTGAGAAAAGGGTACAGATAGAAAGTGCAATGAGGAAAGTTTGCACCCAGTGCTGTGAGACCACAGGACCAGGGCCTCGCCGCCCACCCGTTGGGGAGGCTCAGCTGGAGCTGAGGCCTAACAGAGGAGGCTGAGCAAGTGGGAGAGGGGCTGGCTGGGGCACAGCTGCAGAGCCTGAGCTTGAGAGTGCAGGACTGCAGAAGTGCAGAAGGGGCGGGTCATGGAGGGCGGGAGGGCAGTGCCCCAGACTTTTGTCTTTGGAAACCATCTCTGCATGGTGGTCATCTTCCACTTGGATTCCTGAATGGGGAAAAGCAGTCACAGAATTATGAGAAACTTGTCCTTTAAATGTAAAGATTAAAAACATTCAAGCCATTCATATTAGTATTTTTTTAGAATAACTGTAATCATTCTAAAGTTTTTTTTAACACGAATTCAGCATATTTGTGAAACCTCAATACCAATTATCTAATAAAACTATTTTTTATCTATTTATATCTTAAAAGAATTTTAATATTTATAAAATAGTGTTAGGGTATGATTACTTTTCTATAGCAGGATGAAGAAGCTATGTCACCCATATTTATTCAGTGATTTAAACTCCTAAAATTTAGTTTTCTTCCCTAGGACATAAAGATTAATGGAGATTTGATTAGTTATTTAATATGGTAAGTTTATCATTGAATCCTAGCCTCCAGTTAATACCACTTTTGATTATGTACAGTTGAGTGTAGTTGGGTCTACTGGCAGGTCTGAGAGCTTGATTATAAGGGAGGAATGTGCCCCATAAAATTGGTAATGGGAAACAAAATGCACAATGATAATGTCTTATTTTCTTCTCACTATAAGTGCATTAAACATTTGTTTTCTAATTTTCAGTGCTAGTCATCCCCAAATTTGATAATTTTATTATAATGGTGAAATAGCAGCTAGTTTATGTTGGTAACACATCTGAATTCCCTTGAAGAATAGGGGAAGAGAATACTGTGTTTCAATAGTGGTTCTGCCAGTGAAAATTAAAATGTAGAACCACCAGGCAGCTGGTAAAGTTTTTCTAGAGCAGATGATTGTTTATTTTCTTGTCAAAGAAAATAAAGGGATACAAGATAAATATATTTTTCTGGCTTGATCATTAAGAAATTCTGTAACTGAATGTTGCTTGTACTTTCTTAAAAGATACTGGAAGTGCAGTATTAACACATATTAACTGTCAAGGATTCACTTTGACCGAGTTATATGACAAAGCCTACAGTGTCAAATCCCTTAGAATTAGGGCTGGACTGCAGTGTTTTGTTTTCACATAAGAAAAACTGCACAATGGTTTGAAGAACTGTCCTGGTATTTTTTTTTTCCCTGACAAGTGGTTCTGCAATGTGCTCTTACCTCTAATTATGATGGAGTATCATAGCTTAGTGGTTAAGCACCTCACTGGCCTCTGGAGTCAGGAGTACTTGGTGCACACCTAACTTTGTCAATTAGCACAATTTGAAGCATTCAGTAAACAACTGCCTATGTGGTTGCTATTACATTGTATAGTATCCTCAAACAATTGACTAGATTTTCTGGAATTGGGAATGGAGAGACAGAGTACCAGATAATTCTGTTCAATGGCAGAATTTTGTCTTTTAGTTTCTTGAGAATTCTGAGTTAATTTTTATTACTGCTTAGCCAATGTGAAGGAAAAGAAAAATATTATGGAGCATCGCCTATAAACCAGGAAATTAGTTCACTTAGTTGTCATTGTATGCCTAAAAAGCAGACTTTTGGGCCACTTTTATAATGTGAAAGTATGAGCTCAGAGACGTTCTATAATTTGCACAGAGTCACCCAGCTAGAAAGTGAGAGGTTGTAACAAGCTTGGATTGTCATCTGCGCCCTACCCTGATCCTTCCTTGCAGTCTGTCCCACACACTTGGGGTCAAGCCCCTCGGTCTCTTCTTCAGCTGAAAACAGTGGATGCAGAGAGCCTTGCTCCTGGTCATTCTTTGGGACTTAGGTGACTTCAGCCCACATTTTCACGAGATAGACACTGATAATCTGCTCTGGCTTATTAAAGTCATCATTCTGCTGGAGATAAGTGGAATTTCACCACCCATGGCTTAGGTTCAGCACTTTTTACAAACACCATATTCATCCTGAAGTAAAATGTGTCAAACTTCATCTCTAAGCAGGCTTCCGATGCTTTTTTGGGCTATAAAATGACGCCTAGTTCAATGATAGAATTGAAAACTAGGTCCAGATATTGTTTTGGCAGATTTTTTATTGTTGGGTTGCTCTATTTGCTTGGTGTTATGATTTATATCTAGAGATCCCCCCTCAAAGCCTTGTGGGCTCATAGGTGAGGCTTTTGGGAGCATAAGTGAGATGCTGGATCAGTCTACTGATGGGTTAACAGCTGGGTGCAATGTTGGGAGGTGAAACCTGGTGGGTCACTCTGGGTGTGGCCTGGAAGTGTCTATATATCTCTATGGATCCCTTGATGATACTGCTTCCTGCCTGCCACACCGTGAACTGTTTCTCCTCTGTGATTCCCCTCTGCCATGCCTCCCTGCCTTGGAGCCAACTGACCATGGACTGGAACTCTACACACTGTGAGACCAAATAATGTTTTTCTCCTTTAACTTGTGGATGTTGTGTATTATGTCTCAAGAATAAGAAAGCAACTAAGACAAATTGTGCTACCAAAGTGGGATTGTTGCTGTGACTACCAGAAACCTTTGGAACTGGTTCCTGGAGGAGTGTGTAAAGGTTTGGAGGTGCCAGCTAATGAAGGAGCTGTGGAATGCTGTGAGCTGAGCTGGTTAGAGCTCAAAGGACCAGAAGGCTGATAGAAATGCAGCTGATAAAGGCCGGGTTCAGCTGGCTTCTGATGGGAAAAGGACTGTATTGGCTGTTGGACTCCAGATCATATGTGTTATGCTCTGGCAGAAAAATTGCCTTGACTTTTACCTTGCCCAGAGACATTGTGGGAGATTGAGATTAAGGGCAGTGGACTGATTAATCTAGGGGAAATTTTTCAAGGTGCTCTAATGCTGAGGTAATGGCATGGCTACTGTTGGGGGCTTCTAGGCAGCTCTACCTTGAGAATCAAGAACAAATGGACCAGTGGAATCATTTAAAAACTTTTCAGTTTTGCCAGAAAAGAAGCGCCAGTAAAGTTATAGACTGCACAGATGGAGCAGAGGAGAACTTGGTTGTTGAAAAGATTAGCGTTAAAGAGTCAAATACTTTGGAACAGGACAATAGAGAAGATGGCATGAAGGCATCACAAGAACCCAACAGGACTCCGGAAGAGAGCCCAGAACACCACATTTCAGCATGGTGGAGGCACAGGTTATTTGTTCTTCAGGATGTGGCTCAGACATCCAGGCATTTGACTCTACAACCAAGAGAAAAAGCAGCTACTGGTCCAGCAGACTGAAGACCTTGGTGTCATCCATGTGGTGTTGATCTGAGGCACAGGCCGAGTGCAAAAGCTGTGTATCCTGCACTTGCATCTTATCCCTCCTCCGTCATCCTTCACACTGGGAAGCACCACACAGTACCTGTCTCTGCTGCTGCTCCTCTAGTCACTGCAGCAGACCAGTGAAGTGTTTGCTCTGGAACCAGACTGCCTGTTTGTAAATCCAGATTCCAGATTTGTAAAGTTGACTAGTTGCTAGCATGCTTTGTAGTCACCAAATCAACGCTCATGGTCCTTTTAGTCACACATGGGTTGTGCACAAAGCAGAGAGAACTGAGTGGCCCAGGAATATTTTCCTAGATCAATGATGGTGCTTGGTCTTCTGTTTTTAGCTCTCAAACAAGTGACTTTTTCTGCTACTTAATACCTTTTCTCCTATTTTGTTTGGGGGGGGGAGGTTGATTTTGCTCTTTAAAGTGGCCCCTATGCTTGTGCCAAAGCACTGTTTAGTGTTCCTAAGCTTTAGTAGGCTCTGAGGTGCCCATGAGAAAATGCATGTGTCAGTGAAGCTTCTTGCAGGCACGAGTCACAGTGCTATGGGTTGAGTTTAATGTTAGTGAGTCAACAGCCACACCACGTCCCCTCAAATGAAAAACAAATTCACTTTTTTGTACATGAGGCCATCCAGAAAAATTAGATCTATAAGTTTTGATGAGATTGCTGAAAAAATTTTTTAGAAAGACTAAATTTGTGAATTACAGAGATAATGACTAAGTGAAAAAAAGTGGACAATGCTGGTTAGAAACTAAAAGCAAAGAAATTGGAGGTATGGTCAGTCATTGTACTCAGGGTTAGGAAAACCCTGAGATCTTCTCATCTGGTACTGGTTGACTCCCACATTTCAGAAGACTATGCAGCATGAAAATGTAAAACTTTTCAGGCAAGGCAGATTCTGCAAATAAGGAGACTAGAAAAATTAAAAAAAAAAACCTGCCAAACATTCCACAAAAGGATTATGTAAAGGAGCAGATTTTCAGTGCTGCTGAGACTGGATTATTTGACAAAGACATCAGCAAAATTTTTCTATTTAACACAAATGGCCTTGAAAACCCTTGACTTTAAATCATCAAAGACTGTGATTATTTGCAATAGATATATATCTAATAAGATGTTGGAAACAGACATAAAACAAGTTTATGTATGATGAGTTGACAAAATATTGTGGTGAGAAGATTGTAAAAATTTAGCTTTATATTTCATCTGCAGACAATGGCTCCATTTTTGTACATAATTCCAAGAACTACAATTTCTTGTTAAAGAATTGCAAGAATTATATAATTATAGGATATAGATAGGCAAGTGCAGAATCTGTGAGCAGGCCAGCTGCCCAGAAACTTTCGGTCAGAACTGTCAATGCATTTGAGATGAAGCAGCATTTCTTCTTCCTAAGAGTGGTTAGTTTTGCTCTTGATGAGGCCCTCCTTGATTATTAAAATAATCCTCCAGACAATTTCACTTTTAGATTTCCACCAGCAAAGCTTTCCTACTGTTGGACATCCTCAGCAACTGCCCACATGGTCAATCTCATAGTTTTTAGCCAGTGTAATGCATATTTAGTGGTATATCCTTGTGGTTATGATTTGCACTTTTCTGATGACCAATTATTCTGAACGTCATTTCAAATACTCATATGGGAAAGTGTCTGTTAAGAAATATGTTCATTTAAAATATTTTTCAATCATGTAATTTACAAATATTTTTCCCTATATACTGATGTCTTTTTATTATTTATCTATTTAGCAGTTTTCCTCTACTTTTCACATATTTTCAGAGTTAAAAATTTAAATGTTTCCCAAGTGAAAATGTCAACCAGTATTCCAAATGTTTACATCATGATCCTCAGTTTCTATCATCCTGTTGTTGCTGATCAATGTTTTTTCAATCTTTAAATTTTTTTTTTAAAACCAAAACAGGATAAAAACGATACAGAATTTCAAAACATAACAATACGAGAGTAACACTAGTTAACATATTATGTAATGTTATCGTCAAAGTAGCTGTTCAGATTACAAGATTATCTTTTGAATATTAAGAATTTTTAATTGTGAAAAAAGAATAATCTCCTTTACACAACATTGAGTAATTGTAGATGTTAGCCACATCTAGAAAACATCATAACACCACTAGATTAATGTGTGATAGGGCAAGTACTGTACCCAACCAGGTTGATTTATATTGATACTTAGTAACTAGCTAACCATCATAGTAACATTTACTGAATCATCATCATTTTTAGGTACTGCTATGAATGCCTCCATACTTAATTAACCCTCACAACAATCTCACGTAGCTGATATTATTATTATTATTATCTTCGTTTTAGAGACAGGAGAACTGGGCACAGTAGTGCCTTGCTCAGGATCAGGAAGTTACGATATGGAAACACTGTGAATCAGCCCGAACCAAAACCAGGCTAGTCTGGTTCTGGCTGTTGGAAAACCACAGCTGTGATGTGAGTGGTCATCTAATAAGTGCACATTTTTAAATTAGTCTGAAGCAACTTAATGCTTGTGACAGAAGCCAAATACTTTTGAGAAACAAAGTTCACACAAACAAATCACCAAATTATGTTCTGATAATGTTTACACAGACCTGAAAGAACCCCAGCAGTCTCAGATCATCCCATAATCATAGTGTGGCTTAAAGTGTTGTAAGGAGACCATTAGAAGCCTCTAGACAGAGGGATCTGTGATTGCAAGTAATAACTACTGTAACTATTTCCATTGCAGAAAGCAGAACAAGTCAAAATTGGAATATGTCCTACCAACTATTGAAATTGAAGTAAAATACTTTTGCAAAAAATTAGTATTGGCATTGCAACACAAATCTCATAGATGAAGAAATGTCATAGTCCAAAAGCATAATTCTTCAACTTTTTCCAAAATACAATTCCAAATGCTTCATTTTGTTTTCTTTAGATGTTGATTTGTAGAACTCCCAAAATTAGGAAATTGGGGGAAATTAAAGAACTACTGACATCCTAGGTACAGGTGAGAGGCTCATTTATATGAAACAGATGCTGTGTGTCTTAGAATCACATGCAAAATTAGATCAAGCCTCCTTTCTTCAGGTCAGGATGTGATCTTCAGACTTACCTCAGGGACTGAGTCAGGTGTTAGAGAAGAAATACATTATTCCCTGGGGAATCCCACTGCCTGCCTGCCTGCCTGCCTGCCTGCCTGCCTGCCTGCCTGCCTCTCTTCTTTCTCTTCTCTTCTCTTCTCTTCTCTTCTCTTCTCTTCTCTTCTCTTCTCTTCTCTTCTCTTCTCTTCTCTTCTCTTCTCTTCTCTTCTCTTCTCTTC
>PVLA01011638.1:0-51240 GCA_004027455.1 Hydrochoerus hydrochaeris
TTTACAATTTGCTTATTTTCCTGTAGTCGGTGACATGAATGAGTTTTCTGGTATCCTTATGGAGTACTTTCCCATGGGTATTTTGGGTATGTTGTCTCAGCAATCACAGCAAAATAACAAAAATATTTGGTAAGGCTCACATTACCTGTCATAAAATTTTGCTGAGCTCTCAGTATATTCTTCCATCACTTCAGCAATCTTTGACATGTTCATTGCCTTTTTTCCACCCTCTTAGAGACTGACTCAGAGGTTTAAACAATACCATTTACAAAGCTCTAGTGCACTGTAGTTCCTATCTGGCCTGGTCAGTGGAAGCCACGCATTCACCCAGACTATGAGATCAGCAACTATGTTGGGGCTTAAGCCAGATCCTTCACAAACCCTTCCTGTATTTGAAGTTTCTCTGCCATACTGAAGAGTGTCATTAGGATTTGTTGGTTGCCATCTCAGGCAAGCTGATGTGTCTGGGAGACTGAAGTCAGCAGATCAATTGTGGCCTGGAGCTTTTCCCAGTATGAAGGAGTAGGATGATTCCAGTTGAGGAGGTAAATACAGATGAAAGACTGGTAGTACAATTGTTTTGGTCCCTCTTGTCCACTAGGGTTTCCCCACAGGAGTATGTGGTATGGGTTTAGTGGACACTACCAGAGATGGGGCATGAATCATGTGTCTTGAGGGCTGGGCAATGCCAAAATCGGTGTGGTATTGGTGGATGTGATAAGGCAGAAGATTCTGGAGAAGTAACTGGTTTCTGACAGGGAGATGCCAGTGGGGGTGGCAGAGGTGGTGGTTCTGTTACCAGGAGATGTAGGTGGTCATCCAGACAGAGACGAGGGACATCTTTGTTAGAATCATCAGGAAGGGTGGGATAAAGCTTTTTAGCTCTTTAGGCCTTTTTTTAGGGAGATTACGATTTGGCTGATTGTCTTTGATCACTAGAAGAGTCATTTTTTCCTGACAAGCACAGACATGGAGCCAAGGCTAGCAGTTCTGAGACAGAATAAGCCAGGTGACAATGTAAGGAAATTGATTATGACAGCATTTGTTGGCATGTGCATCACCTTGTTCCAGATTCAGCAGATACTTCCTACATGCAGCATTCCCTCTGGTGACCATGAAGTGCAGAGGTGCATCCAGTCAATGTTGCACAAGATACAGAGCTTCTATGCTTTCACTTTTACTCCAAAATCATCTGAGAAGCCTTTCCTGAATTTTTCTATCATGCAGTCTAGGAAAATGGGTTTGCTTTGGCTTGCCCTTGTACTGACACCTTATGGTCTTTGAGTATTGTGTCACTGAATGGTGTTGTGTCAGACAAAGTATGTGTGCCCCTCCTGAAGGAGAGACAAAATTGGCACCCACTTGGCTACCTGCCTCTCTCCAATTTTGAGACCATGTAGACTAAAGAAGCATTAGTAGATTCTCTTTTATGTCCTTGCAAGACTCTCAGGTTGAGCTCTCTGATAGTAACCCAGTAGATGAGTTCACAAAACCAAAGATTTGGACTCATTCAAGCTCCGTGGTTCTGAAGCCCCCAAGGGGACATTTCACCATAGAGCACAAATGAAATGACCTAATGTTTATGTTCCATTGACTTTCAGTCCACACATTCACATGCAGGCACAGAGGTCAATACATTCAAGCACACAACCCATGGGTAAGGTCTAGCTGAATCCAAAACTGAATGATCTAACACAGGCAAGAAAGGATCAGTTACTCCTTTGTCCAATACATGGGACATAAACTTACAGAGTGACTGAGAGATGTCAGGGGCAATCCTACCTTGACTGAGAGACAGAACTGGTTGTGATCCATCTCCTTCTATTGATCCAGTGAGGTCTCTAATGTGACACAGTTGTTCCCACTCCTTGGCCACTGAGGATACACTGAGAAAAGGGACTGTGGAGTGCATTTTCTATTCTACAGGACAGTGGGCCAGTTACTGTTTCAGCCAGTAGGCCTTTATGAGTGACACAAATTAGTCAGCACAGTGTGTTTCCAGCTGACACATGAAGAATGTTTCAGAAACCTGGTATCAGACTGAAAAGAAAATGCCTTGCACCAAAGATTTGGCAGGCAAACTCTTTTCCTGGTGAACTAATGGGATATTGTGCTCCAAATCACTAGTTCTGAATCAGCTTTGATATATTTTATTCGAGCTTAGAAACTACAAAAACTGGTAACAGATAATTATACAATTGGTTATATAAATCATGGCATATGTTGTCAGGCAGATTTCTTTTAAACAGGTCTACTGAAAAGAAATTATTTATCATAATGCAGGGAAATTCTTGGAGGGGATGATGGGCAGCATGCAGAGAATTAAACATGTCCTTCTCTGGGCCATCTTGAAGCATGTTGGAAAAACAGGGTATATTCTTAGGTAGGAAAACAGACACTGCAGTCATGATGGGATGGCAGGCCTCTGTGCGAAGCAGCTGGATGCAGACAGCCAAGGCTGACAGAGTTTAGCACTTTAACTATGTGACAGGAAGCATGAGCATATCCTGTCTCAATATAGCCACAGGCTAGTAACTTATTTTTAAATTTCTGCTAGGGTTATGTTATATAATAAATGGGTGCACATACTTGCTGTGGTATTATGTTTACAATTCTTCTCCAAAAATACTCAGAAGGTGAATAGCTGGGTCAAGTGAGACCTCTAATGCTACTTTGACGATCTCTTAGTATTATTTCACTTTTTGAAAATTATTTGGATTGTTATTGTTTTGAGGAAAACAAAATTAAAAATTAGACTGGTATATTTATAAGCCACAACCATATAATAAGACATCTGAATGTTGTTACTAACTGTATTTGCCTCAGATAAGCAGAGCCAAGCCTGGCTTATATGCCATGTTTATTTCTTCCTTCACTTTCTCCCTTCTTCCTTCCATTCAGTTTTATTCTATGCATCTTTCTGTTAAAGTCTCTCATATATTTGGTAATATATGATGCATGGAATCATTTTCAGGGTGATACCATTGAAAATGTCACATTAGAGAAATCCAGGGCTCAATGGCCCTGCAAAATAAAGAATAAGCAATGCAGGAATCAGTCAAAAATGTGTAATTCACAGGGCAAGACTGGATAAAGAAAGAAAGAGATGCTAAAGAAATAGATCTTTGGTAGTGTATACAGCATGCACAAGATCTGTTTTAAATTCCTAGCATAAAACAGAAAGCCAGGGAGAAAAGGAAGAAGAGAGGGAGGAAGAGAGAGAGAGAGAGAGAGAGAGAGAGAGAGAGAGAGAGAGAGAGAGAGAACAGAAAGGTAGAGAGAAAAAGAGGGATAGAAAGAGAGAGGGAGAGAGAGATGTAGAGAGAAAAAGGAGAAAGGTAGAATGAAAAAGAGGGACAGAAAGAGAGAGGTAGAGAGAGAGAAAGTGAGAGAGTGAGAGAGAGAACAAATAGAGCAGAAAGTGCCCAGAGTTTAGAACATCAAAGTGATTCAAAGTTCTGATAGATAATGCTTTCATTTCAGAGGGCCAAAGAAGAGAGAGCTAGAGAGGGAGAGAACTGTAGCTAATGACAGTGGAGATCATTTGAGGATTTAGCAGTGCAGAGATGAGGACAAGTACATGAGGAAACAGTGGCAGATGCTAGAAATGTATTGAATTTTCAAATGCATGAAGAGTGAGCCAGCCAAGGTCTCCAGGAGAGGTGACATCAGTGATGCACCCCACCCACAGAAATAAGAAGGAAAGAAAGCCTCATCCTTCAGCTGGCACTGGCAGGGACACCAGAAGATCTTGCTTGTGTCCTGTGGAAACTTTCCTCTACCTCCTGGACCTGCTCAGAATCCCTGCAGTTCATTATCCAAGCAGGGCTCAAAAAGTGTCAAGCCTTTACCAACTCACCAAGCAACATTCCTGAGCACAGCCCATGAATCCCTCTAGCAATACAGGAGGTCCCAGCTGTGAAGGATATAGGTCTAAGGAGACATCCAAGAGAAACTGTCAAAGATACAAAGCATCAAGAAAACACAGATCTGCTGAGGAGAGGAATCAATCAGGGAATAAAAGTAATCCAGGTAGGAACTGAGGGGAAAATGTAGGCTTCTATTTACATATGATTGCCTATGAAGAAAATCTAGTAAATCTGCACAGCTTAGACACAGTGTGAGCTCCACATGTTTTGCGGATATGTTTTCAATATATGTTGCCTACAGACTATAAGGACATATGCAAATTAAGACTAAGGGGTTCATTACCCCCTTTAAAGAGACATCTCCTGTCACTAAAGCACTTACCTAAGAGAACTTGTAAGTTTGCCTCTGGCTCTGAATGGCATTTAAAGTTTTCTGAAAGCTAAAAGAAGAGAAAAGGCATCTTGAAAGATTTATTACCATGGAAGGTCCTTGTCAAGGCCATCACTTTGAAATGCAGGCAACAGGGAAAATTATGTCCCCACACTCCATTTCAGCTGGGGATGCAGGAGTAGAAACTTGACTTTGGGTGCTTCCTTCCTCTATGTGCCTAAAGTATCCCTCGCCATAAAAGATGTGTGATATGCATGTATGAACTCCCTCTCAGCATGTGATCACTGTGCAGATGAATGTACTTCTGTGACCTGCAGTCCTACTAAGCAAACCCCCAATGTTGAAGTTGAGATTGTTCATAATTATGCAGGAGCTTATCTTTTAGCTTTGTTTGAAAACATGTTTTGGATATTTTTAGAAAGAGACTAATCTCATACACATGAAAAAAATGAATGGGAAAATCTAAATTAGACTTACAAATCAAAATTGTATTTATGCAAATACTATTCCCTTTTATACATGATTTCAATCTCACATCACAGTGCAAATGTGTTTCAAAATGCTGAGGACAGTTAATGCTGAGAGCCAAGACTTACTTGATTTTCATCTTCTTCCATTTCCTAAATTATGCCTAATTAGCTTGTCTAATTAAATCTCAGAATCTCTGCTCTCTCAAGAAAAAATGGTAGGAAAACTAGGAGAGCCATTGATGAAAACACACTCAGACATGAAAGAGCATTTCATTTTATTTTCAGCAGGACAATCATTTATGCACTGGAGGTCAGTCTAGAGAAGAAACAGGACACTCCCAAGTCAAGCGGCAGGGTACCTGAGGAAACCCTGAACATGGGAAGTCAGTCCTAGGGTTGGAGGATAGATGATGAAAACTGAAACCTCTTTTGCAGCTGAGGCTTGTCCAGAAACTAAGTCTAGAAGCGATCTAATGAGGAAAAAACCGTGAAAGCTGGTCCAACATGTAGGCGAGAGAAACATCTAGAAGATAGGAATCTTCCTCAATTATCAGGCTAAGGGAAAGGACAAACACAGTCACAGCACCCATGCTCAGGTCCCCCCTGCCTGTCCATCCAATCTTCAGCATATAGTATAGAGCATCACCACCACCACCCAGGTCAAGCGCCAGCAGGCTCCACACAACAAGGCCTCCCTGTAGACTGCAGGTAGGCATCTGTGCAGGTCCCCAAGAGGAACCCTCAGCCCCACTCCTGCCCCCTCAGCCCCACCTTCTGCTCCCCACATAACCCACTGCTCACATATTCAGGTCAGTGTCACTCACTGTGACCTCCCTCAGAACTCCGGGTTCCAGGGGTTCAGCTACCATGGTGAGGTGCAGGCAAGCAAACTCTGCATCCAAGGCATTTTGGAAAGGAAACGTTAGGTTACTGGTGGACATCCGGTTAAGGCGACTGTGACCAAGGCTGTCTTCTCCCTCGGGTCACCTGGACAACCTAAAGGGTCTCTTTAACCCCCACCTCCACCCCTCCGTCCCTCCTAGACGTTCCTTCCCAGTATGCTTCCTCCAGCATCCGGGGTCCTCTCCTGCTTTCCTGGCCCCGTGGGGCTGGTTTTTACCACACCCCCACCCTTGCAGTTCCGTGCCCCCTGCAGCCCGTCCCTCCGGAAGGATACAACTCCCACAGTTCACCAGTGGAATCTTTAGAGGAGGCCGAGGCATCTCCACCAGGCAGTGGCCCCTGACCTGTTCCCTGGTCCTCGGCACGCTCCCAGGCAGCAGCGCCTTCTGCTCCTGCCCCTTCTCTGCCTCCAGTGCTGACAGGCCCTCCAGGACCCCCCTCAGCACAAGCCAGTCACTCTCCCCTCCCTCAGCACCTCCTTAGGAGTCTTCTGGGGCCTGCATGACTGACTAAGCTCTGTGGCTCCCCACCCGCGTGGAGCATTACCACAGACACCGCGTTCTGTTAAAGCCTCAAGGGACCTCCCACAATGCAACGGGTGATGAGCACAGCACCTGCCCAGATGGGCCCTCAGCTTTAGGCGCTCCCCAATGGCGGAGTCCCACGGAAACTTCCATGCCAGCCACGGGTCCCCGGGAGACCCCGTGGGCAAGAAAGAGACAGGGCTTTGGTTGGGAGGCTCAGCCCTTGGCACTGAGGGAGATTAGGGCTCCACAGAGCACAGGCAGACAGGCCCCTAAGGGAACCTCCCAACCATCTTCAGTTCCTGACTGTCCATAGGGAGCTGAAGGTTCCTGATGCTCCTGACAGGGCAGTGTCTGTCTCTCTGTCACCAATACACGTGGAAGATGGTGAAGCAAGGCGAAGCCAACCACTGCCCACCTTTCTCTACACAAAATACTGAGGTTTCCCATTCTTCTCAAGTGCCTCTCCCTGCAGTGGTTTGCTTTGTTGTCAGCAACACGCTGAGGTTTAGGGCAGGTCTTGTCCTCTGCATTGAGCAGAAGTACAGAAACTAAAGAAAAGCGAAAGAGAATGCAGTCAGGGTAGAAGACAGGAGAGGATAAAGATGGGAAGTGACCTTCAGCCCAATACCACTGGAGACACAAAGCAGGAAGCAAACAACATTTCAGGAGGAGAGAAATCAGTGAAAAAGGAAACATCAGGTTTATAAAGAAATCAAAAACTCCTGCCTTTATTGTGCACAGAAAACTTCATAAATCTAAACTGCTCAGACAATATGAACTGATTATGTTTGCACTGCACAATATGTTTCACAGGGTTACATATATGCTCCCTTTGGAAGAGTTTCCGGCTCTTACTAAAGCAATTACTTAAGTGCACTTGTAAGTTCTCACGTGTGAAATACATATAAACATATCTCAATGACGTAGAAGGAAAAAGACCTCTATGCAAATTTGTGAGTAAAGTAGATCTTTTGTGAAGGACCTAAGAACCATCTCTTTGAAATATAAACAGCAGGGAAAGTAATGCCCCTACTCTCTTTAATAATGTGCTAGACATTTGTTAATCTGTCCATATTAACACATGGTGTTTAACAGTCACACACTCCATTACTTTGGACATGAAGACATCTGAGTTTCCTTTTATGTCAAAATGTTTGGTTTTATGGAAAGAGGCTTGATCCTATGGATGGATCTGTTTAATTCTTAGGATGCCAGGAATTAAGGATGCATTCATCTTCAAGATTTACCTTGGTGTGAGCACTATCTGCATCAAAGATTTCTGTCTTCATCCCAAAGAAATGGAAGATTTTAAGAATATGCCATGCCAATATAGGCCACTTTGGAAGACCCACTATTTTAATGTAAAGACATTTGAATCAGAGAAAATGCAAGTTCATTCTGACCTTCTGTCTGGGTCTTCAAAGTAATAGATAAAATTTCTAAGTTATATATGTCCTCCTTAATGCATAAGGAAATTTACACTTTGATTGCTGACCAGAATTTGTGCCAAGGGAATTCAGTACACACCACATTAAAATGACTTATATTTTTTCTAACTTCAGCGTAGCCATCTTAACATTGTTTTACAACTCATTACATGTTACCACATTCAGCGTGAACTGTTGGGTCCTCATATCCTCACTAGTATTGCTGCATAACAGCATATGTGTGAAGTGAATTTGTATATTTTCTCCCAGTTGCATATGTCTCCATCAATATAATTGTTGCTCAAAGGTAAATACCAATTGAGGTGGAATTAAAACAATGCTTCTCACAATGGATAGCAGAGAGCAAAGAAATAAGAGGGTCTCCGGGTGATGTGGCAATTCCCATTGGCCCCTCATCTCTGAAGTGTCTTTGTCCTTCAAGAGGAAACTTTCCCAGGCCATTTTGTGCTACTTGCAGAGGCTTCTTTCTCTCTAGGCCACACACATGCCTGCCTACAGGTGTCTCTTTCACTCCTCACTGTAGGCTTCTGCTCTTCTTCCCTACAGCATGCTCTCAGGACACCCATATTTTCCCCTGTCTCCTCTGACTCACCTATAGAGATGTTCTTGATGATTCTCATGCTGGAGGAAAACTTGGACAGTTAGGAAACATGACCATGACCATATCGCAGGTTGAATGGTCTGTGGGTGCTGGAACTCAAGCGATTTGATTCTTAGAGACTCCTGGTACCATCAATCCACATCAAATTCTATTCTGTGTCCCAGAGCATGATAGTAGAAATGACATTTGTCAAGGTTGAGGCAGCAAATATAAATCATGAGAAAGAAGAATCTACTAATCCCAGTACACATCTGTTTACACTGAAACACACACACACAGACACACACAGTGAAAGAGAGAGAGAGAGAGAGAGAGAGAGAGAGTTATTGAAATATGGAAAAGGCATATACAAGCCCAGCAAGGGCTGAAACTAGTCATGAATTTGAGTGTTTGTTTATGTAAGTCAGTAATTTCATCTTTGTGTTTCACCAAGTTATCATGATTTTCTGTGATTTTTAAAGTGCTCTCAAGTTACCAACAATTTATGCCTAGTAGTAAAGGCCAGGTACAGACACATAATACTTGTAGTCTTTGGTTACTATGCTGGACAGTGAGGTTCCCCCAAACCTCTAATGGTGGTTACTCATGCTTTATAATACAGCAGCTTTTCCATGTGATGCTCAGAATTTGACCTGTGACAGGATGTGTACATGGGGACCATGTCACCTCATCTATTGCTATGACTTTATAACTGGCTTTACTCTTTGAATCAAAGTACATTTTAAATCTGCTGTCTCACATGCACACAGACAAAAAGACAGACAGACAGACACACACACACAAACACACACACACACACACACAGTTCTACCAACAGTCCTGCTGAGATGTTGTCTTGTGGCATGTTCACATTTGCAATTCCACTGAAGTTATTTCTTCATTTATGCCCTGTACATGGTTCTGTAACATCAATATTTTATGTATTCCTTTGACAGCTTTGCAGTTCTTCTTTCAATTACTAAATTTATGTTTCCATGTGGACTGAATAAATGACAGGCCTTTGTGTTTTATGATAGTGATGCTGAACCCCAAGTGACAGGTGTGCCAGTGCCTCAACCCCCAACTCCCACTGGCTCCCTTAGCCATATCACCCTTTATTATAACTTTAGTGAATGTAGTGACTGCTCTGCCTAGCTCTCTGCATACAGTAAAGACAGAATTAAGGAAAAACTGCTGCATATATTGTGAAACATCAGAGAATGAAGCCAAGGACCAAAAGGACTAACTAACTGTACAGGTAAAACAGCAATTATTATAGTACAATAGTACTATGGGGGGTAAGCAGCAGTAAGAAACTGAGGTCTGCCTGATACACCCAGAAGCAGACACCAACAGAGGAAAATGCAGTTTGACATGCAATATCTGGGCATGCTCCACACCCACACAATCCCTGCCTTAATCTGTCAGCCACAATGCCTACAATGACTACCCAGAAGCAACCCTCAGCAGCCTGAAGCATTAATTTGTTTGAATTAAAAGTAGAGCAAAAGGCCATATTGGGATCCAATTGTTTTCTCAGTGTTTGGATCCCTTGCTTAGTGGTGGGACTTGCTTAAGGTGACATAGAGCTGGGATTGGAATGAGAAAATCTCTATCTACTCCCTGGCTCCCATCAACTTCTCCATGTAGCATGACTCAGTCAGTTTGAACAAGTGATTTCTCCTTCCTTGCCACTAATACCAAGTGGGGGTCAGATTTACTGATGGTGTGAGGTAGGGATGTCATATTAAACTCAGGACATGTACCTTTCACAGTGTTGTGGTTTCTCATCAGAGTGATGTTAAAGAGATGACAAGATCTAACAAAAAAAATTCTTGCTCTGTTCCTCTCCTTCTGGCTCTCGTAGTCTCAGACCCTGATGGTTGGAACCTCACAAGAGTCAGGATGATGCATAGTGGCCCACAGAACCTTGAAACTGCAGTGCTTCATACGATCCTAACACTGGTAACCACAACCTTGTTATTTGAGGTTCAGAACTGAAAAAAGATAAGTAGAAGTTTACTAATTTTGGCCCCAGAATTTTGGGCTGGCATGCATAAATGCTACACTTTCTTCTCAGGCTCTGGACTCAGCCTGGATTGTGGCCCTGTGGTTACCATTAATAATTTATAAGTGCTGTATATTGCTGTGAGTAATAGGCTGTACCTGTTTGTTTATACTTATGCATCCGTCTTGGGATTCCCAGTGTACATACAAGAGGAGACATTAACTAAAGGAAATTGTTTGGTGTTTGCCTTGGTGCTTTGCATTAAAACCCAAGAAGTCTTACCCTTTAAAGTAACCTTACACTTTCAATGATGTAAGAGTTACTACCTTTTTATAAGGCTGATGGGATCCCCATGATTTTAGATTTTCTGCTGTGTGGTTATTGACATGGACTTGAACTATATATATTACCTCATGCTGAAGAGATTTAATGGCTCCTACATTGATGGAATAGTGATGTATGTAAACATACCTGATTACATTTAAAAATGCACAATTCATTGTGTGGAATTTAGATATTATATTAGCTGTAGTTTTGATTCTTTACAAATGCAGAATTTAGCAATTGTCACCTTAGTTCACCAATCCTAACTTCACTACACCTTAAATAATATCAAAAAATGACATGAACATATATTAACACATATATCTTAGAGTCCCATTTGCCTAAGAATTGTAGATCTCTAAACCTCAATTGCATATTACCAATTGTTCCCTTTGTTCCATTTATATTTCTCATGTCCATGTCTAGTCTCAATTGTGAGTTAAATTAATTAAAATGTGGAATAATTTCTAGGAATATTCAAAATAGTAGAAATTAATTTTGATTGCAAGCAATTTTATCATATTATTTCACTGTTTATTGAGGAATACACCAAAATGTAGTCTTATTATGTGTATTTCGTGGTGCATTACTGCCCTTCCTGAGAGTACAATGGAATAGGATAGAAAAACATCAAAGTGTTGTTAGCCATAGCTTTGCTTGTTGAATTAGTGTTATTAATCAATGTCACAATCAGGAGAACACAATACCCATTCCAAAGGCTTGTTGCACATAATTTGTGAAGGAGTAATTAACACAGTTAATAAACAGAATGAAACAGTCTTATTGGAGAATTCCCTTGGAGCAAATAATTAGCACGACTTTTCTTGTGTACTGTAAGACACCCATGAGGATTGATTTATTAAAATGAACTACAGTTCAGCTAAGAGAATGAGTAATAACCAAAGCTGAAAAACATTCAGAACTTCTTCACTGGGCAAATGATCATAAGCATGCTAATACACATCATGCAATACAATCCAACAAACAAATTGACAAATACTTTTGTACACTCCAAACAGTACTATATCAGAATGATTCTGAGTGAAGAAAAGTACCCTTTGCAAATGTTTATATGCAGTGAAATTTCATGAATACAGGTTTTTCAAAAGACAAACATATAGAAAGGGAGAAAGGAGTTGTGATGACCAGAAGTGCTGCATGTGGGAAGGAGCAGGAGAGAGGTGGATGGAAGGGATTGTGGGTGAATCAATTAAAGAAAAGGACAAATCAATGTGTGGTGAAGTGTTGAGTGCCAAAAAGGTGTACATCACAGTATCCTGACAGTAATGCTGTATTATGATTTGCAAGGTGTTCCAAATTGAGGAAACTAGGTAAATGAAAAAGGGAGCATCTCTATTTCAAGAGAAAGTTAATTTAGAATAGTATGATAACTAAAATTTAAGTCTAAGAAGCATTGTAAGAGCTTTAAAGTGCCACTTCTGACATCTTTGTCCTTCAACATATTATTTCCCTGTTCCCAGTAAGTATAGTCCTTTCTGCCGGTTTCAGTAAGGCCATTCTAAAGAGCCTCTTCCCTCCCACCTGGCCAGAGATCCATCATCAGCAGTTGCCTGTATGGCTGGATGGTCTCTATGGGCGTAGAGGATGCACACATAGTGCAGGGTTTCTGTTAAGCCCTAGGGCTTCCCTGGAAACCCACCAGCTTTTTTACCGTTCCTGAGGCAAAAGTACTTTGACAAGCAGGTCTCTTCCCACTGCATTATTTGTGATTTCATATACCTCAGGTTTTTCATGACCATTGAAGGCAGCTCAACAGAAAGGGAGGGATCTCATTGAAGGAGTATAAGGCAAAACTTTGATACAATACATAGTCTGTTTACTCTCCCTAAGTGAAAAGGATGCTTCAGATTAGAGGTTATTTCCATTTTATACCCATGGCTGAATTGTGTATATGCGATTGTGTTTGGAGGTTGTGAGGAGAGTGTTCTGCCAGCACAAAGCTATCATCTGTAGTGCTCTGCTCTCTGGTATCCCCTGATCTCCACCTTTCTCTAAGCCTCTCTATTCCTTACTACCAGATAAACAAACCTCATTGCCTTATGGGGGTGAATATCAAGTTTGAGTAATCACTCTTTTTCACTCCAATACTGTGATGCATGACTGCAGAGGATGTAATAATCCTGATACAGATGGAAAGAGTGACATTTTACACAATTAGCATATCTCTGCAGCATGACCTGCATGCAGTCTGATGTATTTTCAGTCTTTAAAACAGGATTGGATGTGTATATGACATTTGTCTTTTTATGGAATGGGAGGTGATATCCAGGAAAAAGCAGTAACTTGTCCAGAAGCACAGAGAACCTTATCTGCATTGGGTTTAAAACCCACCATGCTATTAATTCCAGAGGTGATATTGCTAATAGAGCTACACTGCATTTCTATGGAAATAAAAAGCAATAGTACAAAATGCACAAAGGGGAAAAATGTGGACTCAAGCCCAAGGCACCAACAGATCCGACTGACAAAGATTCTGCTTTTCACCAAATTCTACCCAGGCTCTTCACGGTCTTCTTTTTACTGGGCTTTAACTTTCACCTAGGAAAATGTAAGACTTTCAACACAAATGTCTTTATTCATGTCCATCTTTGTATAGTAAAATAGTTCAAAATTATGATTATTTATAAGGGTGTTAGCTCACCTTCCAGGGATGATCCTAAGTGTCCTTTAAAGTGTTTCTTTGATTGCACTTAAGGTAGAACTTATTCTTTGCTACAGCCAGTGCCTGAAGAGAAGCCTCTAACTTCTGTGTCTGAAAGCACTGAGTAAAAAGGGTTTACTAATGTGCATGCTTTCTGAAGGACCTGGTATCCATTCTTTTAAAACATAGTCCCTAGAAATCAGAAGACATCCCCACATCTTAATCTATGGCAGAATGAAATCTTAGCTTACTTATCTCATACGTAGCAGACAAGACAACCTAACAGCTGTAATAATGATAGTCTGTTGTTATTATTCACTTCTTTGGCTTACCTGGGACCTTAGTCAATACTTGTCTACTGCTTCATTGTCCTGTAACCTATTTTTAATTTATTTTTCCCTTTTAGAGAATTGAATCCAGGACTCATGCATATTAGGCAAGTGTCCTGTCAGTGAGGTACATCTCTTGACGGCTTCTCTTCTCAAAAAGAATTATCATCTATTAAATTCAACTTTGAGTAAAGTTCCTTGCACCATTTTCCTTCAGCATGCAAGAGGATATCAATAAATGCAGTCCAAGTGGCATGCAGTTGCTCTCTCCCAGATGCCATGACTCAGTATAAAACAAACACTAGATACTTCAGGGGCCAGCCACCCTGGACATTTACCTAGTGACTTACACACACATACACACACACACACACACACTGCCACTTTCCTAACTGCTTTAAGATGCTGTGATTATTGTAGGATGGTAGTTCGGGAGAAAGCACTGACCCTGTGGATGAGAGGAGCTGCATGAGAAAGGGACCCTGGAAAGAATTCTCTTGCCAAGATTGCAAACCTTGTAGAGATTTCAGGGATGCAAACAGTGTGCTATTCACACATGCCATAGGCTCACCCCCACTGTCCTAGTGTCTCTCAGTAAATGTGGCAGAATGTTCACATGGCATGCAGAATGGCGCACATGAAAGGGTAGGTCCACAGCAAAGCTGTAGAGCGCTTGGATGACCTGCAGTCCTCACTAGCTGTCTAGGATCAGGGAAATGGAAACTTCTTAGGCATGAGTTATGACCATCAATTACCTTTACTTGAGCATTTTCTCTGTCCCTGATACAGTACCAGGTACTTACTTCCAGTGGAATTGCATCCACACAGAATGTTTTGTGGTCAAGAAGCCATAACTAATGTCACATTACTGACAAAAACACTGGTTTAATTGTCACATGTTACCAGGTTAAGACACACAGCTCAGTCATAAAGGTCAAGTTCCCTCTTTGTAAAGGTTGTTATGGGCATAGAATCATTTTGTGAGGACTGGATGGCAAGAGAGTATTGAGTAATTTTCTTCATTCTTGACACCAGGGAAGAAGATAGCTACAGGAGAATTCTCAACAAGTAAGAGAGAAAGAACATGTAACATGCTGAAAGACATGGTTTCTGAGAGCTCAGCAGATAGGTATCATCAATGGTGTGGAGTACATTTTGATGTTGTTTTGTTTTCTGCTTATAGTTTGCTTTTGTTTTTGTTTTGAGACAGGATCTTGCTATTCCAGGGTGCCCTTGAATGCAGTATATGGCTTAGGATGGCTTTGAAATCACAAGGGTTCTTTTGCCTCAGCCTCTCATGTCTTAACATTACATGCATGATTCCCCATGCCTCGGTGTTTGAGGGTTTGTCTTTTTCTCTTTTATTTTTACAATTTTTCTTTTTACATACAGGAGATAGATATGGATGCTTCACAAATATTTCCCTCTAGATATTGCCATTCACCCTTGGACAAATTAATTTAATCTTCTAAGTCTCTAACTGATTCCCTTCTTTGCATTCACATGATGACAGCAATATCCAGCTGCTAATATTAGGAGAATGGTAACTGTGCAAACATATGCAGCAGTATTAGAGTAGAGTACACAAGTGCCATAAACTCAGTAAGTGCATTCACTAAGAATGGCAGCACACACCTCATGGCCTGTCCTGTGTTGTGCATTTGTCCCATAGGAAAGTCATTTGAGATGCTGAGACAGGAGGGGTTGCCAGAAGTACACATGGGGTTAGTAGTGCAATGACACAAACTCAGTGCAGAATAGGTCATGAAACATGGGCTACCTTTGCAAAGCAGGGATCCAGAAGATGTCTTGATACTGGAAGGCTTTGAATGGAGACTTAAAAATAGATGGATATGGAGGGTCACTAAGTGCTAGAGCAAGTTTTCCTCCTCTATTTCTTATCCACTCTTCCTATTTCAGAAACACCAGCATACTAAGCATACATGCATTCCCATGATTTATAGCAGCACCCCTCATAAGGGATAAATTTTGGAAGTGGGCTACATGACACTCAACAGGTGAATGGATAACCACTGTGTGGCATTTATACAGAAAGGGTTACTTTTCTACCATAACTAGAGATAAATTTGTATCATTTGTAGAAAAATTGACTTATCTTGGCTGCATAACATTGAAGGAAATAAATCAAACACAACACACAAATTTAAATACAAAGTTACTCTTTTGACATGAGAAAACCACAGTAGAAATAATTTTATGGGCAAAACACACTCTCACTGCTTGAGTGTCCACTTTGTGTGCTTTAATTTTGTAACTTGAATAACTATTTCTAAAAGAACAATATGTAATTTATCAACTAGTGATTTCTTACTGTTTATCTTCTTTTCTTGAAATTCTGTAATATTTCTACATTTTTCCTATTTTTTCTCTTTAAATAAAAAAAGAAAAGAAAAATAATTTTTGGGGCAAAATAAAGATATAATTAGGAAACAGAGAGATAAGTTTTTACATATGAGAATGGGATCTAGAATTGTAGGAAGGGGAGGGTGGAGAGGTGAGAGCAAGAAAAGAATGAAGATGAGTTATATGCATGTAGCTACATGCCACAATGGATGTCATCATTGTGTACCGAAAATATGTACTAATAAAAATCAAAGACTGATATAGTATTCTCAACAGCAAAGAAATTTTATTCAAAGAACACAAGTCTTTTACCAAATACAAGACATTATCAATAAATGCACCTCTTAGGCAAAGAAATGTCAATGGTTAAGGTGGAATCTTGCCTATGAGGAGCAATTAAAGAATATTAACAGGGAACTAAAACTACAAGTGCCTCACAAGAAACTCCATTTCTAAACGTGTAAAGAAAATACATGCATTTAAAGAATACTTATGGCACACAGCCCAGTATAAATTTAAATAAGTCAAAATGACTTTAATATAATGCAGGGAAAATATTAATTTTGTAACTTGAACAACTACATCCAAGATGACAATATGTAATTTATCAGCTAGTGATTTCTTAGTGTTTTTTCTCTTTTTTCTTTTAGAATTCTGCATTGTTGCTACCCTTTTTCTTTTGCTTTTTTTCTCTTTAAGTAAAATTTTTTAAAAAGGCATAATTTCTATTGTAAAAAAGAGGAAATAGGAAGTGCTATAAAAGATATAACTGAATGAATATTTAAGTGTGGAGGATTGATAACCATACTTCTAAGTTCTTGTTGCACTGTTGAACAGATGTGTTTGCAGTATCACTGCTTGTATGTCTACGTTGTATGCTCTAATTTTGTAACTTGAATAGCTATTTCTAAAAGGACAATATGTAATTTATCAATCAGTTATCTCTTACTGTTTATCCATTTTTTTTGAAATTCTGTAATATTTCTTTTTTCTGTTTTTTTCTCTTTAAATAAAAAAATTTAAAAAATGCCAGTTGCTTAAGGTTCCATCTTGCCTATCAAGAGTAATTAAAGCATATTCACAGGGAATTAAATCTACAAGTGCTTCACAAGAAAATCCACTTCCAAATTTGTAAAGAAATACATGCATTTGAAGAATGCTTATGGTGCATACCCAACATAAGTTTAAATAAGTCAAAATGATTTTACTATCATGCAGGGAAATGTTTTCTACACTCACTTTTTAAATAAAATGAAAACTAAGATTTTGGGTGACTTAAAGTAAAAAAAAAAATCTGTGAAGCAAATTACTACCTTCATTGTTGCAAAGTGTAAATAACTTCAAAAATTTTATGGGAAACACCCACAAGGGGTCAGTGTGACAATTTTGTAGCATACAGATGATTAATGACACAAGTTACACAAAAGAAAAAACAGTATCAGTGCTACTGAAAGTCAAGCAAGGTGTGCTCGAACAACTCTGAGCCCACCACTGCATTCAAATCTTTAGCTAATATTACCATTTTTCAAAAGATAACATATGAAGAAAGTATATTTGAATTTCCTTTTTTTTCTATTTTTTTAGGTAGGGTCTCTCTATATGTTTCATGCTGGCTTCAAACACAATATCTACTGCAAACTGGCCTCAAACTTATGATGATCATCCTGCCTTAGTCTCCTGAGTGCTAGTTTTATGGGAGTGGACCACAATTGTCAGCATATATTTCAAATTTAATCCAAAAAACTGTATCACATGCAATATATGTTGTTAAAAATATAAAAGTACACTGAGAGGCACCTAGTTAGAGATAAGCAGTTTTCATAATTTCAAATCTTTCCTCACTATATTACTTTCCTGATGCTCAGTTCCAAATTAATAAAAATATGTTTTCTGATAAAAGCAATTGACAATGGCCAATGACAAGGTTTAAACTACAAAATCTCAGTAATTATGCAAGAAGTCCATAAAGCAAATTCTTAATCAGATTCTAAAGGCCAATACCTGTGGTGCACATGGAGTCAAAATTTTCCATCAAACATGTAATAATTTTAAAGTCCAAAACAGCACCATGTGGTCATTAATACAATGGCTGATATTTACACAAAGTGACAGGAAAGACTTATCATGATGATACATCAACTACCACAATTGTAAGCCTAACTTGGCTAAGGAGTTTCACTGTCATCTATTTGGAAGTCCATAGGACATTCCTCCTAAGGATACTATAAGATATTATGTACTTGGTTTGATGAAAAATTTAACAAACTATCCATTGAGAGTCAAAATGAACTTGATTCATATATGTGGAACCAGCACCTGAGGGGTCAACATGATCCCAAATCCCACATGGGCAAGCTACACAATTCACACTTTAATGGGCCTGATCACATTGTAGTGCTTGTTGAACAGCTAAAGTGTGGACCCAATTTCAAATAATGACTGTAGGAAGGCACTGAAGCTGGAAATTGATCAATATGTGGCCTCTAGCATGGATGGGGCAGAGCTGTCCTAAAAACAAAGAGCGCCCTTTGCAAGCCAGGAGAAGTTGCTTCAGCCCAGAAAAACACTAAGCCCAAAGACAATCCAAGCATGAGTTGCTAGACAACAGGATTGGAATTGAAAGCATGGTTCTGAGTATACAAAAAAGCATCCTGCCATGCTTGAGCAGTTCCTTTCCTCCCTCCAGAATAGTAAGGGCTCCACATGACCCCATATTTATCTCTTGTTTATTTTCTCATCCTATCACGGTCTTTCACACTCGAATCTTCAAGAGCCATATGCCTCGTGGTAAATGTCACGGAAATATCTGTGAAAGCAAAAAGCAAAACTGTCTATTCTCTCCATGTGACCATATAGGTCTCTATCATGCCCCCGCAGCTCATGAGAAACTCAACTCCGTGATCATTTTCTTGTAATGGGTTTTCGGTCCATGCCCATTTCTTCATATTTTAACCTACTACACAGGTCTTGGTCTGTTTCCAATGACATGTGATTTTATAAATCTGTCCCATCACATTCATCCAGATTCAGCTTATTTGCACCCTCTAGCAAGGAGCATATTGTGGCTTTTTTGCTTTTGCCTTTACACCTGGATTTGAGTTCTATGGTATTACGTGAGCACATGGAGACCCACTGGAGAGCTATGCTGCATAAAATGATGTGGTCTCTATGATGAATACTAACACACAGGTCCTAGCACTTAGATCCCATATGTCTCCTGACTTTTGCTTCACATATCAAATTTAATGAGTTGTTTTACTGTGCATAGGAAATAAAACCCAAATACAACTAAAGGGATTTGAAGGCTGTTTTTCATTGAAATATTAGATTATACAGACCATGCATCATGTGTGGCTGCAAGTCCTAAATAGAATGGAAGCATCTTAGGCAAGTGATGGTTTCTCACCTTATAGAATCCAGGGAAAAAAGAGAAACAGAGAGAAACAAGAGGGATTAACAAGGGATAAAATAAATAAGGTAGGGCAATGAAAAATCCTATGGGTAAATCCCTATTGCATTAATTTTCACTGGATCAGTCTTTGGAATTCTTTGTATGTAGACCTTTGTATTGGGAACCACTGTGTTCAACACATTGGTGTCTGAAAATGCAAGCCAAAATACAGCACCTGTGTAACTCTTTTGTGTGACCACAAATATCTAAGGATGTAGTTGATTCCATTTTTCACATCCTGTGGAAATTTACACAAGACATTTGATGCATTCCATCAGGATCAAAGAGATGTATAGTCATTTAGTGAAATAATATTCTAGCAATAACAATACATATTTGTGTGTTTCTGCAAATGAATTTGGTTCACTATAAAATTGAAGGCAGAGCTGGGCATGGTGGTGCATTGCTGTAATCCCAGGACTTGGGAGGCTGAGGCAGAAGAATCATTTGCAATTTGAGATCAGCCTGGGCTCCAAAGTGAGCCCAAAGCCAGTGTGAACAACATAGTGACATGAAAAGACAGAAAGACCAAGCACACTCAGACACACAAAAAATTGGAGCTTGAATGACCAACTCAACCAAGAGCCCTTCTTCCCAAGAAACAATATCGTTTTCTCAAAAGACTTCCTCTGATTTCTCTATCTCATAACTGACAAAAAAGCCATGTGGGGTGGCTCACACTTTTAATTCTGGGCAAGAGGACTGCAACTTTGAGGCCAGCCTGGGGTACACAGTGAGTTCAAGGCCAGTCTGTACTGCATAGTAAAACTCAATCTCAAAAAAGAAAAAAAAATTAAAAATATATAGAGACAAGAGCCATCATTCTCTGAGATCTCTTGAGAAGGCAACACAATACACTCAATGAGGCAGACTCTGCAGTCCCTGCCAGCATCTTTGTCTTACATTCTCATGGGAAATGGAACACAGGAACCTGCTTCCACATGAACCTGCTGTGGTTCCCACAATGACTTCCTTTTCATTTCACAGTGACCACCATATACCCTGACACAGAAGAGGCATTTGGGAAGAGGTAAGAGACACTGTCTTGAACACACATTGTCTACCCTAGGGCTCTCACTGAAGTGCCCTGGCTTTAGCCTCAAGGAGTAGTCACTCACACAGTGAGGTTGCCACTGCCAGAGCTTTCTTCATGTCCATGCCATCCCTGAAAAAGGGTTGAGATGCAGCATGTCATCCCATCATTCCTGATCAAAGTTGCTCTCTAGTCTTCCCGGTTTCTATCTCCTATGATTCTTCTCTATAAAGACTGACAGAGGGGCCTAGAATCCAGGCAGAGAATCCATTTAATTCAAAATGGGTCACCATGTTTGTGTATGAGCACTTCACCAGCAGTGCTGGTGTTGCAGAGACTGACCTAAAAATACATGGATGTGGTCCAGTGGGTGTAAATAATTCTATTTAGCTGATTTGCAGTGTTTCCCTTTCAGGGTGCTCTCCCCACACCTTAAGATGGTATGTGAGCACAACCTGAAAACTCAATTCAGATAAAGAAGAAGAGGGAATATGTCACAGAGGGTGACATCATATTCACATCAGTGGCACAGAGGCACTTGGTTACCACCCCTTTGCCTGGATCAGAAAAACGGTTTTGTGAAAGTTTACTCTGGGTATCTCAAGCATCAGTTTTCACTTGGTTGGAAGTAACAGTCACCCACATATCCTAAGAGTTTCAAGACCTTGAGCAGAAGGCATCACACAGAAATGACTAAATGTCAGTCAGATGGAAGAAGGTGAGACATTTCAGTTCCTGTGAAAAAGGAAGCATGGAATTGGGCGATGGTTGGGGGAAGTTCAAGGTCTGTGATGCCACCATGTGAATGAAAGCTGTGCCATAAGAAAAGCTGATGAAGAGCACGGATCTATTTAGATCAACACAGAAGTCTTCCTGAAAATAACTTAGAAATCAGTGCACATCTCTATTTAGCACTTTTTTCCTTTCCCTCTATCAGATGTTTTGTACTGAATTTCAGTGAATTCATCACTAACCAGAAGACAACTGGCTTTACATGAGCAAGGATAGAGCAGAAACCCATTTGACACATGCAGAAGAAATTCTTTGGCCCCTGTCCTGTGCAAACTTCCAAATGATAGCTGGACCTCACGGGTGCTGCTTATGGAGGGGGGTGCTCTATTGGAATCTGGGTCATTTCCTGAGTTGATCATGATGGTATTTGGTTCAGAACATGGAAAATACTGGTCCTGAGCTTCCTTTCCCTTTGGAGAGTGATCGGAGATGTGGATTTCATAGAAAGGTCCTGGCAACCACATAAGAATTTACTTGGTTTTAAGAAAAGAAAGCACAAGTGGAAAAGGTATCATGGCCTCATTTAAAGAGGTTGCCCAGAGGAAGGGGTGCAATGCAGGAGTAGGATTTTTCCAATCACCAGGTTGCTCTCTTCCCAGTGGTGGATTCAGTAAGTGGAACCCTGATGTCACAAGGACCTCCTGTGTATTGAGTCCTTCACATGTTGATCAAATACCACTGTCAAAACATTCAACATACCAGGAATGTTTGAACTGTAACTATGTGGAAACAGGATAAAGGATGACAGGCAGAAGAGCTATGGGACCTTGAGACCAATACCCCAGACTGAAGGAATCAAGATGTGTGGTCTCAGCCCTTTCTGCCAATCAGAGAATTAGTCAAAGTGCTCTGAACAAGGAAAAACTGAAGGAACACTTGGCAAAATGATATTTCAGAGATGTCCTTTGTCTTCATGACACTTGTCAAATAAATGTCCTTGCTCAAGCCTGCATACACCGTTCTCTACCATGACTTGTTACACACTCCCATCCACAATCTTTTGTCACATAGATAAAACTGCCTCAAATACTGTCTGTTCATGTTTTGCTATTTAGAGCAGAAAACAGCCGCTGAGCAGCATTTCCACTGTCCACACATCCTGAAGTTTCTCCACAGTCTATTTTACCACATCTGACTGCCACCTGGCACTCCGAGATTCCAAATAAGGTAAAAATCAGCTATGTAACTGGGAGGGAAGCACCATCATTATGTGGTTTTGCATCTGAACCCTGAAATGAAGCCATCAGCTCTGTAAGAGTGTCAACTACATGCTACCAAGGAACACACATATTGAGTGGGAAAAGGTCTCATTGGCTTGTGAAAAGAGCAGTTTTTCCAGGAGGTAGTTATCTCGAATTATCAGTGCTTAACACTGATTTTGAGTACTAGTATAAAGTGGGTGCATGGAGTACAGATTGCTGTGCATTGTCCCTGATTCAATTCTGAAATAGGTTATGGTGCACAGAACAAGGGGAGATCTCTGAGTGAGGGAGGGCAATGGTGAAAGACAATGAAAGAAAAGGATGGTGACAATCAAAGTGAAAGTGGTCCTCAGGCTTAATTGAAGCCAACTGACTAAGTTCCAGAATCATGAATGGAGACTAATATAAAGTATTTACTTTATTTTGAAAAGTACACAGATAGCCTGGGTCATGAGCGTGCCCTGTGGAGGCATCCCAGCTCATGGGGCAAAATGGAACTCTGCTCCCAGGAGATGAAACCACGCCCTGCATCTGAGACCAGCCTAAGAATCAGGAGAGGAAACAGTAGCCCAAACCGTGCCATGCCCTGGGAACTCCAGGCAGTAAGAAGGGCCCAGAATCCAACCCTGAGCTGGGACTACACACGGCAGCAGAATCACATTGCCCAAGTCAAACTCGGAAGTTCACTCACAGGTGAACCTAGGACTACAGCAGATTAAATTTGCCAGCTTGAATGAAGATTCAGTAAATGCCTCACCCAAACAAAAGATCTAGCAGGCTCCAGTCAGTGTGGTGAGTATGCCCCTAAAATATAGGCGTACAGTGGATAAATAGGGCCAGGAGTAACACCCCCTCCAGCTAAATGTAAGACCTTGGTGAGTCCAAAAAGAGTGTGGCTGACACCCTCCTACACACAGAAAACATCAGGCAGAGTGAGGAGTGTGCCAAGGAGGACTCCCCCAACTTGACGAAAATCAAAAGGGCTTATGAGACACACAGGCACACAATAGGGACATAGTACAGCCTCAACCAACACAAACACTATAGACAGGGAGATCTGATTACCTGGAATAACATGAAGACAAAATAACAGCAGGAACTAAAAGTTGACTTACACCAATATGTTAGTCTTGTCAGCCCAGAAAAAATATAGGGTACACCCAACAGGCCCTGCAGTGGGCCAGTGGGGACTGGCCCACCTATTCATTGTGGGACCAAGAAACTGTAGAAACATCAACCTTACATTAGGATGCCAAGGTACATATTACCATCAGTTGACACTAGTGGGACTGAAGGACCAAACACTAACTCTAAAGGGAAAAATTGCAAAACGAAAAAGCAAAATGCAATTTCAAACATCTAGTCCATCAGGAGCAATTACAGGAGACTGAAATAGAGCGCTCCAAAAGTAACACATCTGAAATCTCTGAAAAGTTTGCACATGAAATAAAAAAAAACAACTCCATCAGGTTATAGAGAAAATCAGATTAGAAGTACTCTCCCATGTAAAGATATAAATAACAACCTTAGTAAAGGAATTGCTGAATGCACTTAAGAAGAAATAGAGAAAAACTTACAGGAGCATAGGAAAGTGATTGAAACCTTGAATGAACAATATAGAGTACAAGCAGAACTCATGAAACAAACTCAAAGGGACAGCCAAAAAACAAAAAAATTCTATTGAAAGCATGCAAAACTGCTTAAATTAAGCTGAGTATAGGATTACAGACCTTGAGGACAGGATTGAAATTTGTCATCAGGAAAGGATAGAACTTTTAAAAATAAGAAAGCAGCATGAAAAGACAATCCAGAAGATTCAAGCTGAATGCAAGAGCAACAATATAAGATTAATAGGTATAGTGAAGATGCAAGAGTTAATACAAATGACATACGTAAAATATTCACAGAATAGTAGAAAATTTCCCAAACATGGAGAAAAAAAATCTGATATGGAGACATGTGACGCATATAGAATGCCAGTCAAATTCAACATTAATCCTCACCCAGACACATAATAATTAAGATCTCAGACATGAAGCATAAAAACACAATACTAAAACATGTTAGAGGAAAGACACAACTTGCCTATGAAGTAAAGTCCATTAGAATCACAGACTTTTCAGCACAAATCTCAAGTCAAGAAGAGCTTGGAGTGAGGTATTTCAGGCCTTGAAATAAAACAAATTTTCACCCAGACTGATGTACCCAGCAAAACTTTCATTCAAATTTAAGGGGGAAACAAGATACTTCCATGACAAAGAACAACTGCAGAAATTCACATCCACCAAATCAACCCTAGAAAGAGTATTGAAAGACATACTAGACAGAGATAAAAATGACCACAATGCCCAGAACAACAACAGAAATAAACCACCAGGTAGGAGAAGCAATTAAATAAGGTAGAAAAGTGGAAAGCAAACAACTGGAAGATAACATGGCAAAGTCAAGCCAGTACATATCAGTGATATCCATAAATGTAAATGGCCTCAACTGACCTATAAAAAGAAATAGATTGACATAATGTATCAAGAAACAAGATCCCACAGTATGCTGTATACAAAAACACATCTGACCCAAAAGGAAACTCCTAGATTAAAAGTCAAAGAGTGGAAAAGAGTATTCCATGCAACAGGAACCCAGAAAAAAACACAGGTAACTATTCTATTTGCAGACAACATGAACTTTAAACCTAAAATGATTAAAAGATATAAAGAAGGTCACTACATATTTGTTAGTGGAAAAATTCCAGCGGAAGAACTATTATAAATATATATATGCACCAAGCACAGGAGCACCCAAATATATAAGACAGATACTAATGGACATGAAAAACCAGATACAAAAGAACACAATTATAATAGGGGACCTTAACAGCCCATTGTCACAAAGAGATAGATCAACTAGACAAAAAATCAGCCACGAAGTATTAGAACTGAATCATACCTGTGATCAATTGGGCTTAATAGATGTTTACAGAGTGTTCCACCCAACCACATTAGCATACACATTCTTCTCAGATAAACATGGGACATTGTCCAAAATAGACCATATTTTAGCCCATAAAATATTCTTAAGTAGAACTTAGCGGAAGCCTACATCAGGCGTAGGCTGCCCAGAACCTCCCCCGTGGGACTGCCCTGCCACCGGGAACTTAGCGGAAGCTTGCATCAGGGGTAGGCTGCCGAAAATCTCCACCGTGGGCTCACCCTGCCTCCAGAAGTTAGTGGAAGCCTGCATCAGGGGTCAGCTGCCCAGAACATCGACCATGGGCCTGCCCTGCATCCAGGAAATTAGTGAAAGCCTGCATCAGGGGTAAGATGCCCAGAACCTCCACCATGGGCCTGCCCTTCCACCAGGAACTTAGCGGAAGACTGCATCAGGGATAGGGTGCACAGAATCTCCACCTTGGGCCAGCCCTGCCTCTGGGAATATCAAAGAGACCCTCTCAAGACTGAAAACTGCCCTAGAATGCTACACTTAGGCCCACCCTCCCACCTGGAACATCAGAAGATCTCAGCAGTATCCAGTTAGTGTGAGAAAATTTGGAACCTTGCCTCCATGTGGTGAACTTTAGACTACACCAGATTGACTGTATCAATGTGGTGAGTATACCCCTCAAATAGAGGTGTACAGGGGATAAATAGGGCCAGTAGTAAAACCACCTCCAACTAACTGTAAGTCTTTGGTGTGTCTGAAAAGAGTGTGTGTGATAACCTCCTACACATAGAAAACACCAGGCAGAGTGAAAATGACAAAACAAAAAAGCAAAATTCAGTCTCAAACATATAATTCAACAGAAGCAAGTATAGGAGACATTCAAAAATAGGACCCCAAAAGTAACACACTGGGAATCTCTGAAAAGATAGCCAGTGGGGAAAAAAAAAACTGCATCAGGCTATAGAGGAAATCAAATTAGAAGTACTTTCCCATGTAAAGATAGAAATAATAACTTTAGTAAAGGAGTTGTTGAATGCAGCTAGAGAAGAACTAGAGAAAAAAGTACATGAGCACGGGAAACTGATTGAAACTTTGAATGAACAATATAGGAAACAAGCAGAATTCATGAAACAAACATCCAAGAAACAAAAAATTCTATTGAAATCGTGTGCAATCGCCTAAAGGAAGCTGAGGACAGAATATTGGACCTTGAGGACAGGATTACAATTAGTGATCAGGAAAAGATAGAACTTTGAAAAATAACAAAGTAGCATGAAATGATAATTCAGAAGCTTTATGATGATGCCAAGAGCAACAATATAAGAATAATGGGCATTAGTGAAGATACAGGAGTCCAGAAAAATGACATACATAAAGTATTTAGAGAAATAATAGAAGAAAATTTCCCAAATATGGGGAAAGAAACTGATATGCAACTAAGTGAGGCATATAGAACACCAAACAATCAGAATCAACATAAATCCACACCCAGACACATAATAATTAAGATCTCAGACATACAGCATAAAAACAGAATATTAAAAGCTGTCAGAGAAAAGACACATCTCACCTATCTGGGAAAGCCCATTAGAATCACAGCAGACTTTTCAGCACAAACCCTCAAGTCAAGTAGATCATGGAGTGAGGAATTTCAAGCCCTGAAAGAAAACAATCTTCAACCCAGACTGATGTAACCAGCAAAACTTTCATTCAAATTTAATGGAGAAACAAGATACTTCCATGACAAAGAACAACTGAAGAAATTCATGTCCACGAAACCAACCCTAGAAAGAGTACTGAAGGACATACTAGACAGAGATAAAAATGACCACAATCCCAAAAACAACAATAGAAAGAAATGTCCAGGTAGGATAAGCAATTAAATAAGAGGAAAAGCAAAAAGAAACAAATGGAACATAACATGGCAAAGCAGAGCTAGTACATATCAGTGCTATCCATAAATATAAATGGCCTCAATTCACCTATAAAAAGCAATAGGTTGACAGAATGGATCAAGAAAAAGGACCCCACAATGTACTGTATGCAAGAAACACATCTGACCCAAAAGGAAACTCATACATTGAAAATGAAAGGATGGAAAACAGTATTCCATGCAACAGGAACACAGAAAAAAGCAGGGGTAGCAATTCTATTTGCAGACAACATGAGCTTCAAACCTAAAATGATTAAAAGAGATAAAACAATGTCACTACATACTTATAAGTGGTAAAATTCAAGAGGAAGAACTAACAATTATAAATACATATGTGCCAAATACAGGAGCAACCAACTATATAAGACAGATACTAATGGACATGAAAAACAAAATACACAAGAATACAATTATAACAGTAGATCTTAACAGCCCATTGTCACAGAGAGAGATCAACTAGACAAAAAGTCAGCAAAGAAATAACAGACCTGAATCATACCTGTGAGCGGTTGGACTTAGTAGATATTTACAGAGTGCTCCACCCAACCATATCAGAATTCACATTCTTCTCAGCTGCACATGGGACATTCTCCAACATAGACAATATATTATCCCATAAAATATTCTTAAGTAAATGCAAAGGTATTGAAATCATACCATGCATAGTATCTGACCATAGGGAATTGAAATTGGAAATTAATGGCAAAAGAAATTGTAAAACCTATATAAATACATGGAAATTAAATAACAGCCTTTTGAACAACCAGTGGGCTACAGATGAAATTAAAGAAGAAATAAAACAATACTTACAATTCAATGAAAATATAGAAACAACATGCTGTATTCTGTGGGATGCAATGAAAGCACTCTTAAGAGGGAAATATAAAGCAATAAACTGTCATATCAAGAAAACAGAATGAGCACAAATGAACAACCTAATGCTCCATCTCAAGCTCCTGGAAAAAAAAGAGTAAGATAAACCCAAAGCTCATAGAAGAGAGGAAATTGTAAAGATTAGAGCAGAAATCAATGAAATTGAAACGAAAAAAAATACAAAGAATTAATGAATCAAAAACTGTTTTTTTTGAGAGAATAAACAAAATTGACAAAAGCCTAGCTAACCTTATCAAGACAAAGAAAGAAAAAAACCAAACTAATGCAATAAGAACTGAACAGGGAGAAATTACTACAGAATCCATGGAAATTCAAAGGATCATCAATACCTACTTTGAAAATCTCTACTCACATAGAGTAGAAAACACAGAGGGCATGGACAGATTTCTAGAAACATATGAAATACCAAAGCTCAATGAAGAAGACATAGAAATTTTGAACAACCCAATATCCGCTATTGAAATTAAAAGTTCAATTAAAAACTTACCAACAAAGAAAAGCCCAGGTCCAGATGGATTCACGGCTGAATTCTATAAGAAATTTAGAGAAGATTTGATGCTAGTACTCCTTAAAATCCTCAACAAAATTGAGAAGAAAGCAATCCTCCCTAAATCATTCCTGGAGGCAATTATTACTCTGATACCAAAACCAGAGAAAGATCCAACCAAAAAAGAGAACTATAGGTGAATCTCACTAATGAACATTGATGCAAAGATTCTCTACAAAACACTGGGAAATAGAATGCAGCAAATCATCAAGAAGATTACACATCATGACCAAGTGGGGTTCATTCCAGGAATGCAGGGATGGTTTAACATACACAAATCAATAAATGTGATGCACCACATAAACACAGCCAAAAACAAAAACCACATGGTCATATCAATAGATGCAGAAAAAGCTTTTGACAAAGTCCAACACATGTTCATTATAAAAACCCTTCAGAAACTCAGAATACATGGCATCTACCTCAACCTTATAAAGCCCATCTATGACAAACCAACAGCCAACATTATACTAAATGGACAAAAACTGAAAGCTTTCACTTTAAAATCAGGAACAAGACAAGGGTGTCCACTATCACCACTCCTTTTCAACATAGTTCTGGAAACACTAGCCAGGGCAATGAGACAAGAGAGAGAAATAAAATGAGTAAAGATAGGAAAGCAAGAAGTTAAATTATCACTATTTGCAGATGACATGATACTCTATATAGAAGACCCAAAAAACTCCATTAAAGACTGCTAGAGGTAATAAACAAGTTCAGTAGTGTAGCTGGATACAAAGTCAGTGCTCAAAAATCAATAGCATTCTTGCACACAAACAAAAAACTCACTGAGAGAGAAATTATGGAAATAGCACCCTTTACAATAACATCTAAAAAAATGAAATACTTAGGAATCAACCTAACTAAAAATGTAGAAGACCTATATGCTGAAAATTATACTATCCTAAAAAAGGAGATTGAAGAGGATATTAGAAAATGGAAGGACATTCCTTGCTCTTGGTTAGGAAGAACCAACATTCTGAAAATGGCTATACTCCCAAAACTGTTATAGAGATTTAATGCAATTCCAATCAAAATACCATTGACATACCTCACAGATCTAAAGAAAACACTCCTAAAATTCATTTCGAAACAGAAGAAACCTAGAATAGCAAAGGCAATTCTGGTCAACAAAATCAAGGAAAGAGTCATCTCAGTTCCTGACTTGAAACAGTAGCATAAAGCCACAATGATAAAATCAGATTGGTACTGGCAAAGAAATAGACCTGAGGATCAATGGAACAGATTAGAAGATGCAAGCACAACTACAAAGACACTCAGCCACCTGATATTTGACACAGGGGCTAAATATGTCCACTGGAAGGAGGATAGTCTCTTTAATAAATGGTGTTGGAAAAATTAGCTCTCTGCATGCTGAAGACTGAAACTAGACCTATGCATATCACCATGCAAAAAACTAAAGTCTAAATGGATCAAAGTCCTCAATATTAAAACAAAAACACTAAATCTACTTGGAAGACAAGGTAAGTAGAAGTCTTGGAGACATAGGGGTAGGCAGAGAATCCATGAACCAAATGCAAACTGTACGGGAAACACTTCAAAGAATCAACAAATGGGATCTCAAATTATTGTAAAGTTTCTGCACTTCAAAGGAAATCACCAACAGAGTGAAAAGAAAACCAACAGAGTGGGAAAAATTTTAACCAGCAACCCCCCAGACAAAGGACGTGCGTTCAGAATATATAAAGAATTGAAAAACATCAATCCCCCCAAATTCAAAGGCCCTCTCAAAAAATGGGCATCTGAGATGAACACACATTTCCTAGAGAAAGATATACAAATGGAAAATAAATACATGAAGAAATGTTCATCATCACTGGACATTCGAGAAATGCAAATTAAAACAGCACTGAGATTCCACCTTACTCCTTAAAGAATAGCTGCCATCAAGAAATCATCGGAAAACAAATGTTGGTGAGGCTGCAGGGAAAAACGAACACTGCTCCACTGTTGGTGGGAATGTAGGCTGGTGCAACCATTGTGGAAATCCATATGGAGAATTCTCAGAAGACTAGGATTGGAAGCCCCATTCAATCCAGCTATAGCCCTCCTGGGCCTTTTCCCAAAAGAAGTGAAAAGCTCATATGACAAGTGATACATGTGCACCCATGTTCATAGGTGCACAATTTGTCATAGCTAAATCCTGGAAACAACCAAGATGCCCATCAACTATAGAGTGGATGAAAAAGATGTGGCATTTTTATACAATGGAATATTACTCAGCTATAAAAATGATGATCTTGAGGCCTTCATAGGCAAATGGAGACAACTTGAGACTATCCTCATTAATGAAATAAATAAGAATCATATTTATAAATATCATATTGTGTCTCTAGTGTAAAAAGAAATTAAGAACTACAAGTGTAAAAAACGAAAACGTGCAATTACTATTGTAAAAAAGAGAGGAAAAGAAAGTGTTCTAAGGGATATAACTGCATGTAAGTTTGAGTGTGTAAAATAGATGACCATGTTGCTGAATCTTTGTTGGATCTTTGAGCAAAAATGTTTGTATTATGTCTGTTTGAATATTTGCTATGTACCCTTTAACTTTTTAACTTGAACAATTACATCCAAGATGACAATACATAATTTACAAATTACTGATTTATTAGTGGGGCTTTTTCTCATTCTCCTTTTTCTTTCTTTCTTTTAGAATTCTGTATTATTGCTACCCTTTTTGTTTTGTTTTTTTTCCTTCTTTTTAAAAGTGTATAATTGCTATTGTAAAAAAAAAGAGGAAATAGGAAGTGCTATAAAAGATATAGCTGCATGTATGTTTAGGTGTGTGGGATTGATGACCATATTTCTAGGTTCTTGTTGGATTGTTGAACAGATCTGTTTGCACTCTCACTGCTTTAGTGTCCACTTTGTGTGTTTTAATCCTGTAATGTGAACAACTATTTCTAAAAGAACAATATATAATGTATCAACTAGTGATTTCTTACTATTTATCTTCTTTTCTTGAAATTCTGTAATGTTTCTACCTTTTTCCTGTTTTTATTCTCTTTAAATAAAAAAATGAAAAATAATTCTTAAGTAAATGCGCAGGTATTGAAATCATCCCATGCATAATATCTTACCATAATGCACTGAAACTGGAAATTAATGGCAAAACAAATTCAAAACTTGCATAAATACATGGAAATTAAAAAACAACCTCTTGGACACCAGTGGGCTACAGATGAAATTAAAGAAGAAATAAAGCAATACCTACAATTCAATGACAATAAGGAAACAACATACTGTAATATGTGGTTTGCAATGAAAGTGATCTTCAGAAGGAAATATATAGCAATAAATGGTCATATCAAACATACACAACAAGCACAAATAAACAAACTAATGCTTCATGTCAAGCTTCTAGAAAAAGAAGAGCAAACTTAACTCAAATTTCATAGAAGAGAGCAAACTGTAAAAATTAGAGCAGAAATCAATTCAATTGAAACTAAAAAAAATAATAAGAATTTATCAAAAACCTTTTTGTTGAGACAATAAACAAAATTGGAAAACCTCTAGATAACTTTATCAAGAGTAAGAAACAAAAAAAAAAACCCCCAAATTCATGCAATAAGAACTGAAAAGGGAGAAATTACTACAGAATCCATAGAAATTCAAAAGATCATGAATACCTACTTTGAAAATCTCTACTCACATAGATTGGAAAACACGGAAGAAATGGACAGATTTCTAGAAACATATCAACTACCAAATCTGATCCAAGAAGATATAGCAATTTTGAACAACCCAATGTCATCTATTGAAATTGAAAATGTAATTAAAAACTTACCAACAAAGAAAAGCCAGGTCCAGATGGATTCACAGCTGAACTCTACAAGAAATTTAGAGAAGATTTGATGGCAATACTCCTTAAACTCTTCAATGAAACTGAGAATAAATAAATCCTCCCTGAATCGTTCCTGGAGGCAAGTATTACTCTGATACCAAAACCAGAGAAAGACCCAAGCAAAAAGGAGAACTTTAGGCCAATCTCAGTAATGAACACTGATGTAAAGATTCTCAATAAAATATTGGCAAATAGAATGCAGCAAACCATCAAGAAGATTATACATATTGACTAAGTGGGGTTCATTTCAGGAATGCAGGGATGGTTTATCTTAAGGCAAATCAACAATTATAATACACCACATCAACAGAGCCAAAAAAAAAACCACATGGTCATCTCAATAGATGCAGAAAAAGCTTTTGATAAAGCCCAACACATGTTCATGATAAAAACACTACAGAAACTCAAAATACACGGTGCGTACCTCAACCTTATGAAGGCAATCTATGACAAACCAACAGTCAACATTATACTAAATGGACAAAAACTGAAATCTTTCACACTAAAATCAGGAACAAGACAAGACTGTCCACTATCACCACTCCTATTCAATATAGTTCTGGAAATACTAGCCAGTGCAGTCAGACAAGAGAGAAAAATAAAAGGAATAAAGATAGAAAAGGAAGAAGTTAAATTATCAATATTTGTAAATGACAAGATAGTCTGTATAGTAGACCCAAAAAATCCATCAAAGTAAACTAAAGGTAATGAAAAAGCTTAGAAGTGTAATTGGATCTGAAGTCATCACTCAAAAATCAATAGCATTCCTGTCCACAAACAAAAATCTCACCGAGAGAGAAGCCATGGAAATATCGCCCTTTACAATAACACCAAAAAAATGAAATAGGTAGGAATTAACCTAACTAAAAATGTAAAAGGCCTATATGGTGAAAATTATGCTACTTTATAAAAGGAGACTGAAGAGGATAGTAGAAAATGGAGGGATATTCTTTGCTCTTGCCTAGGAAGAACCAACATTGTGAAAATGGCCATAACTCCCAAAACTGTTATAGAGATTTAATGCCATCCCAATCAAAATACCATCAACAAGCCTCACAGATCTATAGAAAAAACTCAAATCATTTGGAAACAGAAGATACCTAGAATAGCAAAGGCACTTCTGGGCAACAAAGGCAAGGCAGGAGGCCTCTCAATTCCTGACTTGAAACAGTACTATAAACTCCAGTGATAAAGTCCGCATGGTACTGGAAAAGAAATAGACCTGAGGAACAATGGAACAGATTAGAAGATGCAAGCACAACTACAAAGGCACTCAGCCACCTGATATTTGACAAAGTGACTAAACATGTTCACTGGAATAGGGATAGCCTCTTTAATAAATGGTGTTGGAAAAATTGGCTCTCCACATGCTGAAGACTGAATCTAGATCCATGCCTATCCCCATGCAAAAAATTAAAGTCTAATTTGAACAGGGACCTAAATATCAAAACAGAAACACTGAATCTACTGGAAAACAATGTAGGCGGAAGTCTTGGAGACATAAGCTTCTGCAGAGAATTCATGAACAAAACACAAACTGCATGGGAAAAACTTCAATGAATCAACAACTGGCATTTCATATTATTGAAAAGATTTGCACTTCAAAGGAAATTACCAAAAAAGTGAAAAGAAAACCCACAGAGTGGGAAAGAATTTTAGCCGGCACCCCCTCAGAGAAAGAACTTATATCCAGAACATATAAAGAACTGAAAAACATCAAACCCCCCAAATTCAAAGACCCTCTCCAAAAATGGGCATCTGAGATGAGCACAAATTTCTCAGAGAAAGATATACAAATGGCAAATAAACACATCAAGAAATGTTCACCATCAGTGGTCATTTGAAAAGTGCAAATTAAAACAACATTGAGATTTCAACTCATTCTGGAAAAAATGTCTGCCGTCAAGAATTCAAAGGATAACAAATGTTGGTGAGGATGCAGGGAAAAAGGAACACTGCTCCAGTGTTGGTGGAAGTGTAAACTGGTGCAGCCACTATGGAAATCTGTATGGAGCATTCTCAAGCGGACTAGGATTGGAAGATCAATTCAGTCCAGCTATTCCCCTAATGGGTATTTTCCCAGAAGAACTGAAAATTTCATATCACAGTCATGTATGTACACTCATGTTCATAGCAGCACAATTTCTAATAGCTATAACTTGGAAACAACTATGATGCCCATCAACTTCAGAGTGGATCAAAAAGATGTAGTATTTTTATACAATGGAATATTGCTCAGTTATAAAAAAGGATGGTCTTGAGACCTTCATAGGTAAATGGATACAATTTAAGACTATCCTCAATAGTGAAATAAATAAGTGTCATATTTATAAATATCATATTTTGTCTCTAGTGTAAAAAGTAATAAGAACTGTAGGAGTAGTAAAACCCAAAATGTGTAATTGCTACTGTAAAAAAGAGAGGAAAAGAAAGTGCTCAAAGGGATATAACAACATGTATGTTTGAGTGTGTAAAATGGATGACCATATTCTGGAATTTTTGTTGGATCATTGAGCAGAACTCTTTGCAGGCTCACTGCTTGAATGTCTAGTATGTATCCTTTAATTTTGTAAGTTGAACAACTGTATCCAAGATGACAATATGTAATTTATCAACTAGTGACTTCTTAGTGTTTTTTTCCTTTTTTTCCCCTTTGGACATCTGTATTGCTGCTGCTATCCTTTTTTCTGTTTTGTTTTTTTTTCTCTTGGAATAAAATTTAAAAAGTGTATAATTGCTACTGTAAAAAAGAGAGGAAATAGAAAGTGCTATAAAAGATATACTTGCATGTATACTTTAGTGTGTAGGATTGATAACCATATTTCTAAGATCTTGTTGGACTGTTGAACAGATCTGTTTACAGACTTGCTGTATGAATGTCAACTTTGTGTTCTTGTATTTTGTAACTTGAACTAATATTTCTAAGAGGACAATATGTAATCTATCAACTAGTGATTTGTTACTGTTTATCTTTTTTTTTAAATTTTTTATTATTTCTCCCCATATTGTTTTTTTTCTCATTAAATAAAAAAACATTTATAAACCAGTATACAGAGCACACAAGCCCATTTTGGGAACCAGAGCCATGCATACATGGGCCACTGCCACTCTAGGAACAGCTGGGCCCAAGCCTCTCACTCTAAATCAGCATGATTTGCCAATGTGTGGAGAAAGGACAAGGCTAAAGCAGCAAGCAAGCCCAGTCTGGAACCAGTGCCATATGCGGGCTGGTTCCATATGGGGAATAGCCAGACCCAAGCCTCTTGCCATGAGTCAGTGCCACTTGTGGTCTGGGGTAGCAGAGAACAAGGACACAGCAGCATGAATGCCCTGTCTGGGAAGCAGAGTCATGTGTGAGCTGCTGCTGGACTGGGAACAGCCAGACCCCAGCCCCTTCCAGGGTGTGGGCTGGCAAACAAGAAGGACCAGTCCTTACTACCTTGCCCTGTAAGTGACTGGCTTATCCTGAGTAACACAGACTGTGATGGAAGCTCTCAAGGTGAAACGCAGTTGGATGCATGTAGCGCATTTGGTGCTCCATTGACATTGCAGGGTTAGGGCCAGTGGTCTGATCATAGGTTCAGAGGACAGAGGTATATAGTGTGGCAGCTAGTGGGGATTTCCTTTTGAGAGTTGCAGCCATTGTTGATACTCTATTATCTTGTTTTGAAGTTCTATGTCAGTTCCATTTTTTAGGGGGGTTAAATTTTATTCTCTTTTGTGTTGTTTCACTATGTTAAATCTGATGGCAAGAGCAGCTATGTGAAAGGCAGCTAGATATATTATGGAAGCAATTTTGGATTTACCATTTCATTGTTTTGAAATAGTTTATTGCATTCATTGATTTTTTAAAGAACTAAAACAGCACTTTATTTATTTAAGAGAAAAAAAGACATAGAAAAGAAAAAAAAAGCAAAGGAGCAAACAAACAACAATAACAATAAACCCAAAACAGTAATGCCATAGGTTTCCAAACAAAGATGATAGGAATTTAACAGTGGTTGTAATATTGCATAGTGTTACCTTCAAAAGTGGTGCTTAGTTTACCACATATAGACCTGCAAATTGATCTAATCATATGAGTATTAATTATTCTTTACTAAGAACTAATACAACTAGTAGGATAGTCATTTTAGCTATCGTATCTATATATACACAAATTTATGTCTTTTCCCTTTTCTTTCTCTCTTTCTTCCCTGCTTTCCCCTATCCCAGTTATGCTTCCCCTTTGAATAGTTTCTTACCCTTACACAGTATTTATTTTAGATTTTGTATTATATTGGGTCTTTTAGTTTACTATGCTAGGGAAACAATATGGTATTTACACATGTGAGTTTGATTTATTTTACTTACGAGTATTTTCTCTATTCACATCCATTTACTTATAAAAGCCTTGATGTAATCTTTATATTTTTTTGCAGTTTTGTTTTAATTTAAAGAGGAAAAAAACCTGAAAAAAGGTTGAAATATTACAGAATTTCAAGAAAAGAAGATAAATAGTAAGAAATTACTAGTTGATAAATTACATACTGTTCTTTTAGAAATAGTTATTCAAGTTACAAAATTAAAGCACAGAAAGTGGACACTCAAGCAGTGAGAGTGTAAAGAGATCTGTTCAACAAGACAACAAGAACCTAGAAATATGGTCATCAATCCCACACACCTAAACATACATGCAGCTATATCTTTTATAGCACTTCCTATTTACTTTTTTACAATAGTAATTATACATTTTTAAAATTTTATTTAAAGAAAAGAAAAAAAAAGCAAAACAGAAAAAAGGGTAGCAACAATACAGTATTCCAAAAGAAAGGAAGAAATAGAAAAAGGAGAATGAGAAAAAGCCCCACTAAGAAATCAGTAATTCATAAATTACACACTGTCATGCTGGATGTAGTTGTTCAAGTTACAAAGTTAAAGGGTACATACTAAACATTCAAAGAGACTAAAAACAGTTCTACTCAAAGATCCAACAAAGATTCAGCAATATGGTCATCTATTTTACACTCTCAAACTTACATGCAGTTATATCCCTTAGAGCACTTTCTTTTCCTCTCTTTTTTACAATAGCAATTACACATTTTGGTTTAATTACACTTGTAGTTCTTCTTTTCTTTTTACACTAGAGACACAATATGAGGTTAATGAATATGATTCTTATTTATTTCACTGAGGATAGTCTCAAGTTGTCTCCATTTGCCTATGAAGGCCTCAAGATCATCATTGTTATACCTGAGTAATATTCCATTGTATAAAAATGCACATCTTTTTCATCTACTCTGCAGTTGATGGGCATCTTGTTTGTTTCCAGGAATTAGCTATGACAAATTGTGCAGCTATAAACATGGGTGCACGTATATCACTGTGACATCAACTTTTCAGTTCTTCTTGGAAAATACCCAGGAATGGAATAGCTGGATTGAATGGGGCTTCCAATCCTAATCTTCTGAGAATTCTCCGTATGAATTTCCATAATGGTTGCACCAGTCTACATTCCCACCAACAGTGAAGCAGTGTTTCTTTTTCCTCACAGCCTCGCCAACATTTGTTATCAGTTGATTTCTTGATGGCCCTATCCTTTCTGGAGTAAGGTGCAATCTCAATGCTGTTTTAACTTGCATTTCTCGAATGACCAGTGATGGTGAACATTTCTTCCTGTATTTATTTGCCATTTGTATATCTTCCTCCAAGAACTGTGTGTTCATCTCAGATGCCCACTTTTGGAGAGGGCCTTTGAATTTGGGTGGTTTGATGTTTTTCAATTCTTTATATATTCTGGACACAAGTCCTTTGTATGAGAGGTTGCTGGCTAAAATTCTTTCCCAGTCTGTGGGGTTTTATTCACTTTGTTGGTGATTTCTTTTGAAGTGAAGAAATTTTCAATAATATGAGATCCCATTTCTTGATTCTTTAAAGTGTTTCCCATGCAGTTTCCATTTTGTTCATGAATACTCTGCCTACCCCTATGTCTCCAAGACTTCTACCTACCTTTCCTTCCAGTACATTTAGTGTTTCTGTGTTAATATTGAGGTCTTTGATCCATTTAGACTTTAGTTTTGTGCAGGGTGATAGGCTTGGATTTAGTTTCAGTCTTTGGCATGTAGAGAGCCAATTTTTCCAACACCTGTTAATAATGAGACTATGAGGTCTCTTTAATAGGTCTGTGAAGTATCTGAATGGTATTTTGATTGGGATTGCATTAAATAAGTATAATAGTTTTGGGAGTATGGCCATTTTCACAGTGTTGGTTTTTCCAAACTAGAGCAAGGAATATCCTTCCATTTTCTAATATCCTCTTGAATCTCCTTTTCCAGTGTAGTATAATTTTCAGCATATAGGACTTTCACATTTTTAGGTAGGTTGATTCCTAAGTATTACAGTTTTATTTACATGTTATTGAAAAGGGTAATGTTTCCATAATTTCTCTCTCAGTGAGTTTTTTGTTTATGTACAGGAATGCTATTGATTTTTGATCATTGACTTTGTATCCAGCTACACTGCTAAACTTCTTTATGCTCTCTAATAGTCTTTTAATTGAGTTTTTAAGATCTTCTATATAGAGTATCATGTCATCTACAAATAGTGATAATTTAACTGCTTTCTTTCCTATCTTTACTGCTTTTATTTCTCTCTCTTGTCTGATTGCCCTGGCTAGTGTTTCCAGAACTATGTTGAAAAGGAGTGGTGATAGTGGACATCCTTGTATTGTTCCTGATTTTAAAGTGAAAGCTTTCAGTTTTTGTCCATTTAGTATAATGTTGGCTGTTGGCTGTTGTTTTGTCATAGATGGGCTTTAAAAGGTTGAGGGAGATGCCGTGTATTCCGATTTTCTGAAGGGTTTTTATCATGAACATGTGTTGGACTTTGTCAAAAGCTTTTTCTGCATCTATTGAGATGACCATGTGGTTTTTGTTTTTGGCTCTATTGATGTGGTGTATTACATTTATTGATTTGCATATATTAAACCAACCCTGCATTCCTAGAATGAACCCCACTTGGTCATGATGTATAATCTTCTTGATTATTTCCTGCATTCTATTTGCCAGTATTTTGTGGAGAATCTTTCAGCAATGTTCATTAGTGAGATTGGCCTATAGTTCCCTTTTTTGGTTGGATCTTTCTCTGGTTTTGGTATCAGAGTAATACTTTTCTCCAGGAATGATTTAAGGAGGATTGCTTTTTTCTCAATTTCATTGAAAATTTTAAGGAGTACTGGCATCAAATCTTCTCTAAATTTCTTATAGAGTTCAGCTTTGAATCCATCTGGACCTAGGCTTTTCTTTGTTGGTAAGTTTTTAATTATATTTTCAATTTCAATAGCTGATATTGGGTTGTTCAAAATTGCTGTATCTTCTTGTTTGAGCTTTGGTAGTTGATGTGTTTCTAGAAATCTGTCCATTACCTCTGTGCATTCCACTCTATGTGAGTAGAGATTTTCAAAGTAGGTATTCATGATCTTTTGAATTTCCATGGATTCTGTTGTAATTTCTCCCTTTTCAGTTCTTATTGCATGAATTTGGGGTTTTTTTTTTGTTTCTTACTCTTGATAAAGTTTGTTAGGGGTTTGTCAATTTTGTTGATTCTCTCAAAAAACCAGCTTTTAGATTCATTAGTTATTTGTATAGTTTTTTTTTTAGTTTCAATTGAATTGATTTCTGCTCTAATCTTTACAATTTCCTCTCTTCTATGAGCTTTGGGTTTATCTTGCTCTTCTTTTTCCAAAAGCTTGAGATGGAGTGTTAGGATGTTTATTTGTGCTCATTCTGTTTTCTTGATATGACAATTTATTGCTATATATTTCCCTCTTAAGAACACTTTCATTGCATCCCACAGATTACAGTATGTTGTTGTTTCTATGTTTTCATTGAGTTGCAGGTATTGCTTTATTTCTCCTTTAATTTCACCTGTAATCCACTGGTTGTTCAAAAGGCTGTTATTTAATTTCCATGTATTTATGCAGGTTTTACAATTTTTTGCCATTAATTTCCAATTTAAGTATGCTGTGGTCAGATATTATGCATGGTATGATTTCAGTACCTTTGCATTTACTTAAGAATATTTTATGGGATATTATATGGTCTATTTTGGAGAATGTCCCATGAGCAGCTGAGAAGAGTGTGTATTCTGATGTGGTTGTGTGCAACACTCTATAAATATCTACTAAGTCCAATTGCTCACAGGTCTTATTCAGTTCTGTTATTTTTTTTGCTGATATTTTGTCTAGTTGATCTATCTCTTTGTGACATTGGGCTCTTAAGATCTCCTGTTATAATTGTGTTCTTGCGTATTTGGTTTTTCATGTCCATTAATATCTTTCTTATATAGTTGGGTGCTCCTGTATTTGGTGCATATATATTTATAATTGTTAGTTCTTCCTCTTGAATTTTATGACTAACAAGTATGCAGTGACCTTCTCTATCTCTTTTAATCATTTTAGGTTTGAAGTTCATGTTGTCTACAAATAGAATAGCTACCCCTGCTTTTTTATGGGTTCCTGTTGCATGGAATACTGTTTTCCATCCTTTGACTTTCAATCTATGAGTTTCCTTTTGGGTCAGATGTGTTTCTTGTATACAGCATATTGTGGGGTTCTGTTTCTTGATCCATTCTTTCAATCTATTTCTTTTTATAGGTGAATTGAGGCCATTTATATTTATGGATATCTCTGATATGTACTGGCTTGACTTTGCCATGTTATGTTCCAGTTGTTTCTTTCTGCTTTTCCTCTTATTTAATTACTTATCCTACCAGTTGGTTTCTTTCTATTGTTGTTTTGGGGATTGTGGTCATTTTTATCTCTGTCTAGTATGTCTTTCTTTACTCTTTCTCGGGTTGATTTGGTGGACATGAATCTCTTCAGTTTTTTTTGTCATGAAAGTATCTTGTTTCTCCATTAAATTTGAATGAATCTTTTGCTGGGTTCATTAGTCTGGATTGAAGGTTGTTTTCTTTCAAGGCTTGAAATACCTCACTCCAAGCTCTTCTTGACTTAAGTGTTTGTTTTTAAAAGTTTGCCTTGATTCTAATGGGCTTTGTTTGTAGGTGAGTTGTGTCTTTTCTCTGACAGATTTTCATATTGTTTCTATGCTGTATGTCTGAGATCATAATTATTATGTGTCTGGGTGTGGATTTATGTTGATTGTGACTATTTGGTGTTCTATATGCCTCACTTATCTGTATATCAGTCTCTTTCCCCATGTTTGGGAAATTTTCTGCTATTATTTCTGTAAATACTTTATGTATGTCATTTGCCTGGACTCCTGTATCTTCGCTAATGCCAATTATTCTTATATTGTTTCTCTTGGCATCATCATTAAGCTTCTGGCTTTGTCATTTCATGCTGCTTTGTTATTTTTCAAAGTTCTATCCTTTCCTGATCACTAATTGTGATACTGTCCTCAAGGTCCAAAATCCTATCCTCATCTTCCTTTAGGCATTTGTGCACGATTTCAATAGAATTTTTTTCTTGGATGTCTCTTTGTGTTTGTTTTATGAGTTCTGCTTGTTTTCTATATTGTTAATTCAAAGTTTCAATCAGTTTCCCATGCTCATGTACTTTTTTCTCTAGTTCTTCTTTAGCTGCATTCAACAACTCCTTTACTAAAGTTGTTATTTCTATCTTTACGTGGGAGAGTACTTCTAATTTGAATTCCTCTATAGCCTGATGCAGTTGTTTTTTATTTCCCTTGCTATCTTTTCAGAGATTTCCTGTGTGTTACTTTTGGGGTCCTCTATTTCAATGTCACCTATACTTGCTTCTGGTGAACTATATGTTTAAGACTGCATTTTTCTTTTTTGTTTTGTCATTTTCACTCTGCCTGATGTTTTCTATGTGTAGGAAGGGATCACACACACTCTTTTCAGACACACCAAAGTCTTACAGTTAGTTGGAGGTGGTTTTACTACTGGCCCTATTCATCCCCTGTACACCTCTATTTTAGAGGCATACTCATCACAATGATACAGATAATCTGCTGTAGTCCAAGGTTTGATGCCTGAGAGCAAAGTTCCAAAATTTTTCACACTAACTGGAGCCTGCTGAGGTCTTCTGATGTTCCAGGTGGGAGGGTGGGCCCAGCTGAAGCAGTCCAGGGCAGTTTTCAGTCTTGGGCTGGTCTCCTCAATGTTCCTGGTGGCAGGGTGGGCTCACGGAGGAGATTCCAGGCAGCTTACCCCTAATGTAGGCTTCTGCTAAGTTCTTGGGGGCATGGTGGGGCCACAGGGGAGGTTCCAGGCAGCTTACCCTGTTTAAAAAGCATATTTAAAGTACATATTCTTTATTTACAAGATAAAAATTCAACATTCATACAATTGCAGAACAGTTTTATAGGCAGTAAATCAGGTGTTAATTTTTTCCACTATAAACTGAAATTTGCACAAAGTCTTGTAAAGAAAACCTATGAGGTGCATTAAACCAGATTTGCATTGGAAGTCATTAGGATTAGCTTCTCTTGTTAAATACCCAACAGGTCCTATTTTATCTAAAAAGTACAATAAAGGAATATTCTGTTACTTAATACTACAAGTGCCTCATGCGAAAATCAATTTTCACATGAGCCAAACAATGTACAGGCTTTTGGACAATACTTACGGTGGGAGCCCAACACAAAATTAAATATGTCAAAGTGATTTTAACATCATGAAGGAAAAATATTGCTATACCCACTTGAAATGAAATGGCAAATAGGACTCTGAGTGACTCAAAGTAACAGTTCTGTGAAGCAAGTTACTATGTTCATTGTTTGTGACAAGTAAATAACTTCAAAAACTTTATGGGAAACGTTCAGAAGGCAACCGCGTGATTTTTTTCTTGACATAAAGATGATATATGACACAAGTTACACCAAAGACTTAACAATGCCAGTGTTACTGAAGGCCAGGCAAGGTGGTGCTTCTGCAGGTCTGTGGTTGCCAGTGCCATATCTTCAGTTTCACTTTGAACGCACCAATTTTCAGGGTCTCACCATTCAGCACAATCTGAACTCAAACTTACTATAGAACACAGCCTGGTCTCAATCTAAGGGTAACCTCGTGCCTTAGCTTCCTGAGTGCTGTGATTACAGGGTGCACCTACAAGCTCTGTGTGTATCTCAAATATAATGCAACAAATTACATCATATGCAATGCATGTTATTAAAAATATGAAACAACACTAAGAGGCAGCTAGTGAGAGACCATCAGCTGTCATAATTTCAGAAAATTCTTCATTATGATAATTTCCTTATGTTCAGTTCCAAAATAGCAGAAATATAGACTCTGATAAGAAATTAAATGAAATCAACAAACACCAAAGCTTCATCTACAAAACTTATTTCTTCCTTTATCTGTTTGATATGCTGCAAGTTGCAGAGGATACTTTATTCATGGTAGAGAAGCACGCGGTCATACAGCTACATCACCAACCCGGATAGCTGTGCAAGTGTGTGTAGTACCTTGTCACAGTGACTTCATCTGTTAGGTAAATGTGAATGAAAACCAAACTATTGAGGACTAGTCACATACAGGAATTTATGTGAAGCACTTCTCTGTTGTCTGACAAATACTAAGCACTCAGGTATCATTGTGATTTTGTTCTCACCTGCCTTTATGTTTCAAATCAAAACTCAGATCTTTCTTTAGGACTGGTTGTATCATCACATGCTAGATACAGGTTTTTTCTCTGTCTTGCATAGACAAATAATTTTCAACAGACAAATTAATATTTGTATCTTACAAAGATATTCTCATTTTCATGTCTGTAAGGTCTCTGTACAATTATATCTCAACTATGGTACCACTTCTTCAGATATGTATGTATATAATATGTCTCCTATTTATGTTTGCTACCCATTTTCCAAAGGAAAATTTAGTAGCTTATTCTGTTCAGAGTGTGTATAGCTCAGGGCACAGGATGAAATAAATCTATGGGACTTTGATAAGCTACCTTGAAAGAGTACTTTTATGTGATGTTTCCATACATATGTTTTCTTGAGGAGTTCAGAAGGTTTCTTGATCCCCTGAGTGGCTTTGACAAATCTAGCAGAATCTATGTAGCAGACGAATAAACTATTGGTCAAGGGCTTTTAAAAATAGGGTTGAATAATACTGTCAGAAAGGGATGCATGAGGCAGACATGTATACAGCATGAGTTTAGATGTGCATGGGCAGAGAAATTTGCTTGATCCTTGCAGGAGAAATAGGTGCACAGGAACTGATTCATGAGCAATGCCTCTTGCATAAGGATATATACTTGATCTGATTTCAAGTACACAAAGATGATAGAGTAATTCAGCCCTGGGCAAGTACCCTAAGTTTGAGGCTGGGGATATATGGAACACTTTTAGTGCTTTAATAGCAACACCAAATTTGCCAGGTGAAGCTGCCCTTTTGCCATCACCTTACCAAAAGGATCAATATAAGCAGTGTAAAACATATGCTGTTTAGATGAAAGAAAGGTATTACTCTGCAATATTGTGGTAATTAAATCTTACATTAAAGATTCCATAAAGAGACATGAGGCAGCATTTCAGCACATGTCTCAGAGCAAATGTTCAGTGGCTCTCTTATGCTACCCTTGGGAACAATGACTGAGAGGTCACCATAAGACTGATGAAGATGACATCTGCAGAGGCCCTGAAACCACCAAATGGAAAATCTCAGTCAAAGCACACTTTGGTTTTACTCTTTGCCATGTAGAAAGCCAATTTTTCCACACTATTTATTAAAGAGTTTTTCTTCCAGTCAACATGTTTGTTCTTTATGTAAAACTAGACCCATGTCTTTCACCAGCAACTATACTAAAATCAAAATGGATCAAAGTTCTAAGTATTAAAATAGAGACACTAAATTGAATGGATCTTGAAGATGTAGCTGTGGGCAGTGACAACACAAGTATAGCCCAGATTTCATGGGAAAAACTTCAAAGTATCAACAACTGGAATTTTACCTTTTTAAAAAGCGTTTTTACAACAAAAGTAACCACCAAAAAAGTGATGTGATACAGTGGGGAAAATTTTATCTTGTTGCTCTTCATAGAAATGACTAATATCTAGAAAATATAAAGATGTGCAAAAATCAGACCCTCAAAATACAAAGACCAAATGTAAAAATGTACTTCTTAGGTAAAGATACACAAACAGCAAATATGTCAAAAAATGTTCAACATCATTGGTCATACGACAGTTGCAAAATAGCAATGAGACTTTATCTCAACCCTGACAGAATGGGTTCCATTAAATAATCAACCAAGCTGTTGGTGGGAGAGCACACAAATGAAACCACTGTGTAAATCAGTATAAAGTTTCCTCAGAAGGCAAGGGTTAAGGGTGCCATTGGACCCAGCTATTCCTCTTCTATGTCTCTTCCCAGAAAAACTAAAACCACCATATCACAGAGATATGTGTGCACCCATGTTTATAGCAGCACAATTCTTAATAGCTAAATCTTGGAAACAACCTAAAGGCCTATAAATTGAGCCATGGATAAAAAAGATGGGGCATTTTTATAAAATGGAGAATTATTCAACCATAAAAAAATAAAGTTGAGACCTTTACAGAATGAAATTTGAGACCATGCTCAAAAGCTAAATAAATCTTCCTCCCATGTGTGCAATATGTATTTTGAAATGGGAAGAAACTTTACAAATCAAAAGCACAATTAGGGTGGGGGAAATCAGGAAGGAAGGAAGGAAAGGGAGAATAATACAAAGGAGTTTTAAAGTAGATCCTGTCATTCCTTTAAAAGAAAGTTTGTGGACCAGCGATTTAGCTCAGTGGCATAATTGCCTTCATGGCACATGAAACATTCTGAGTTTGATTCTCATTATGAAAAAAATAAAAATAAAAGAAGAAGGAAGGCATGTGCTAATATTTTTTGGAGATTTTTAAATGTCCATATCTTGTTCTGTGAGTAACTATTTTGAGGATAACAATATTGAAATATATTAACTATTCTAATTCTCCCATTGGTTTGTTTTGAAATTTTGTTCTGATTTTTTCATAAAAAATTTTAGAAAGGAGAACACTTTGAGAAGAAAAGCAGGAAAATTCTTTGTTCAACAGTTCTGGGGTTGTGATATGACTCCACAAAGTGAATGTAATTTGTGTGGAACACACAGAGAACTTACCAGTTGAAAAAGAGCTAGAAATAAAGACCTGGAATGTCGAGTTCAAGATTCACTGTGTGTCACTTGGTGCATGGATCTCCTCACAACGGATAATAGACTGATGAGGGAGCCAACTCGCATGTGCAAAGTGTGCTCCTCAGGTGGCAGCAAGAGAGGAGACTCAGAGAAAAAGTCAGAGCTGAAGAAGCTAAGGGAAGTGATCACAGCTCTGCCAGTGTCACACCACTCTGGACTCACACCTGTCCCTCCCAAGTGTACAGGCATCCTTGGGCTTCAAAGACCTGTTTGCTCCCCATTATCCTTCCCACCACATGGGTTAGAACAAAAAAGTTCCCAATGTTTCAATAATAAGAATAGCTGACCGCCCCTTTATCCATCTGCTTGGGAAAGAGTCGTCTGGACCAACCCCAAATCACCTCCAATCCCCTTGACTGTGTCAGAGCTTTCATACCCATGCTGTGACTCATTCTGAGGGTTTTCAATATTTTCATTTTCATAAATGAAAGAAAGGGGTCTCATGATTTTTGTATACCCACACATAAGCCCCTGCTAAAATCATAAGGAACGACATAGGGTGGGATGGCCAGTATGTTAACTGTACCTCAGTAATCCTGCTGTCAAACAAACCTAAATAACAACAAACCATGGAGCAGCATTGTAAAAAGACATTTGTGTAAAGGATGTTTGGGATTCAATCTCAGAACAATGGGAAGTCTAAGAATGTCACTTATGTAGTCCAGCAGACTAGAATAACCATGCCAAATGAGGACATGGAAGATGGTTTAAATTGTAATTTTGAAGACAGAGAAACTGAGCCAAAGTGGAAAAAGGCACATATTTTCACATTCTCTAAGGAGGAAGTGGGTCACCCTAGAGAAATGGAAAGAATCTACTAAGAACATGCATGGTGAATTAGGAGGCAGAGCGCAGCTCTGCTGAGGGAAGGAATCATGAATAAAGGCATCCAGGTAGGAAGAGAGGGGAAAACTCTGGCATTAAATTTGCACAATTGCCTATGAATAAAATCTAGTAAAACTGTGCAATTTAAACACAATGTGAGTTCGGCATGTTTTGTGGAAATGCTGTCAATGTATTTTGCCTAGCTAATGTAAGGACATATGAAAATTAAGAATGAGGAGTTCAATTCTCCCTTTAAAGAGCCATCCCTTATTATGAAAGCAGTTACCTCAGGGAACTTCTAAGTTTTTCTTCTAACTCTGAAAGGCATTTAAAATTTTCTGAGAGCTGAAAGAAGGGAACAGACCTCTTGACACCTTTAAGTCCATGGAAGGTCTTTTTCAAAGCCTTCTCTTTGAAATGTAGACAGCAGGGAAAATAATGCCCGAACCTCCATTTCAGTTGAGGTTGGGGAGTAGAAACCTAGAAGTCGGGGGCTCTTTCCCCTATGTGGCTAAAGTGCCTCCAGTCATAAAAGATGTGTTATATGCATGTGTGACCTCCCTCTCACAATGTAATCATTATGCAGATGAATACTTCAGTGACTTGCAATCACTACTAACCAATCACTAATAGCAATGTGGAGAAGAAGTATATAGAGCAATCACTATGAATCCTCACCCAACCAGAAGGCAGGGGATCAAGATGTGCAGATATTCAATAATCACAAGTAGTTTATCTTTCTGCCTCCATGGAAATCGTGTTTTAGAATATTTTTAGCAAGTGGTCAATCTCATGCACATGAAAAAGCTGAAGAGACAAATCTAAAATTAGACTTGCAAGTAAAAAAATGCACTTATGCAGTTGCTATTCATTTTACACATGACTTCAATTCTCACTTCTCACAACACAGTGCAAATATATTTCAAAATGCTAAAGGTAGTTAATGCTGGAAGCCAATACTTAAAGTTTTTCATGTTCTTCCTTTTCTTAAATAATCTTCAAACACTATCTCTACTAAAACTCCAGAATCTCTCCCCTCCGAAGGACAAATGGAAGGAAATCTTGAAGAGTCAATGATAAGAACACACTGAATAGAATACATTTTATTCTCACCGGAACATGCATTTTGCACAGGATGGCAGTCCAGAGAGGAAACAGGGCCTACCAAATCAAGTGGCAGGGCACCTGAGGACTCATAGAACTAGGAAAGTGACTGCTTAGGGCTGGAGGATATATGAGTAAAACTCAGTCCTCTCTTGCAGCTGAGGCTTGTCCGGAAACTATTGCTCAAAGCCATCCATAAATGATAAAACCGGGAAAAGTAGTTCCATTTGGTAGGTGATAGAAACCTGCAGAAAATGGGAATCTTCTGAAGTTATCATGCTAAAGAAAAGGACACAAAGAATCACAGCACCCATGTGCAGGTCTCCCCTGACTGTCCATCCAATCTTCAGCATATAGTTTATAGCCCTCCCCAAAACCTTGGTCAGGGGCCAGAAAGACCACAGAGCATGACCTCTCTGTCGACTGCAGCTGGGGGTCTGCTCTGGTCCCCAAGGCACACCCTCAGCCCCAGACACCTGCTGCCCCCCACAGAGCCCACTGCCGCCCACGACTCACATATTCAGGTGACTGGTGCTCACTGTAATCTCTCTGTGAACTCCCCTTAAGGGGGGCTCAGCTACCAAGGAAAGGTGTCGGCAAACAAATTCTGCATCTACATCATGGGAGAAAGGCAGTGAGAGGTGACTGGTGGACAACTGGTTAAGGAGACTGTGACCCAGACTGCCTTCTCCCTTGGGACACTGGGACACATCACAGGATCTCTTTGGCTCTCTGTCCCTCCTGGAGGTTCAGCCCACCCCAGCACACTTCACCTAGCCCTGGGGTCCCCATCTCCATTGTTGTCCCCTTGGGCACCTCTTTACCCCCACTGCAACCCTGCTGGTTCCTGACAACCTCCAGCCCGACCCTCAGGAAGGATACAACTCCTGCAATTCTCCTGTAGATGTATCTCCGATAGACTGGCCCCTGCCCCATGCCCTTGGGGCAGTCCCTGGCAGCAGCGCCTTCCACCTGTGACCCTTCCCCACCTCCATTAGCGTCAGGCCCTCCATTACCCTCTGGCACACCCATGATGCCCTCCACCTCTCTGGGCATCATCTGGAACCTGCATTGATGATCAAGCGGGGCCTCCCTATCCGCGTCCAGTCCTGTGCTACTGCAGGCGCAGAGTTTGGTTAACAGAATGAGGGGAATGCCAAGAGCTTCAACGTTCAGCTCACAATGCAGCTGGTGATGCCCACAGCACCTGCGCAGATGGGCCCTCAGCTTTAGGTGCTGGCCAATGACAGAGTCCCACTGAAACTTCCATGTCATCTACGGGCCCATGAGAGACCCTGTGGGCCTTGTGACAAAGGAATGGAACAAGTTAAGAATATGCCATGCCAATACATGCAACTTTGGAAGCCTGACTTTTTCAATTTAAAGACATTTGAATCAGAAAAAGTGCAAGTGTATTCTGACCTTCCCTCTGGGTCTTAAAAGTAATAGATGATAGTTCTAAGTTATATATGTCCTCCTTATTGTATAAGGAAATTTAAACTTTGAGTACTGACCAGAATTTATGCTGATGGAATTCAGTGCAGACCACGTTAAAATGACTTATATTTTTCTCGCTCCCGCATAGTCATGTTAACATTGTTTTACATCTCACTACATGTTACCACATTCAGTGTACAATTGGTGGGTCCTCATATGCTCACCAGTACTGCTGTATAAATTAACATATGTTGCAAAAAATTAGTATATTTTCTCCCAGTTGCATATATCTCCATCAACATAATTGTTGTCCTAAAGTAAATATAAATGGAGGTGGAATTAAAACAATGTCCCTCAGAATGTACAGCAGAGAACAAAGAAATAAGAGGGTCTCCAGGTGATGTGCAAATTCCCACTGGCCCCTCATCTCTAAAGTGTCTTTATCCTTCAAGAGCAAACTTTTCCCAGGGCCATTTTGTGCTATTGGCAGAGGATTCTTTCTCTCTAGGCCACACACCTGCCTAACTACAGGTGTCTCTTCCACTTCTCACTGTAGGCTTCTGCTCTTCTTCTCTTCAGCATGCCCTCAGGACACCCATATTTTCCCCTGTCCCCCAGGGCTCCCCTGTAGAGCTGTTCTTATGATTCTCATGCTGGAGGAAAACTTGGACACTTAGGAAACATGACCATGAACATGATCATATCGCAGGTTGAATGGTCCCCAGGTTCTGGACTAAAAGCCACTTGATGGCTGGAGCGTCCTGGGACCATCAAGCCACAGCACATTCTACTCTGAGTCCCAGAGTATGCTAGTAGAAATCACAACTTGCAAAGCTGAGGCAGCCAATATACAGGATGAGAAAGAAGCATCTACTAATTCCAGTACACACTCCTCCCACACACAGTGATGGAAGTTTAGCAAGGGCCCAGAGAAGCCCAGCAAAAGCTGATACTAGGCATGAACTTCAGTATTTATGTAAGTCAGCAAGGTTCATTTTTCTCCTTCCTCCTGTTTATCTTGTTTTGGTGATTTTTAAAGGAGCCTCAATTTATCAGCAATGTGTCCCTAGTGGTAGGGGCCAGGCACAGATACAGAATGCTTGTAGTGTTGCAGCTGGACAGTGAGTTTCCCCCAACCCTCTGACTGGTAGTTATCTGACCTTTAG
>PVLA01011639.1:0-51343 GCA_004027455.1 Hydrochoerus hydrochaeris
AATACAATTTTAATTTCCATACCTTTCTATATTATTTTAAACCTTGAAAATATACTACCTTTGCATAAATTAAATTAAAAATTCAAATAATTTTTCAAATAATTTATATAATTAATAATATAAGATAATTTAAACACAAAACAAGTTGAATAGATCCATGTAAAAGATGACCATTATATTATAGAAATGTAATGCATTTAAAACATTTTTAATGGACTTCTATTTACTTTTGCAGTCTTAAAGAGTAAATCATGAATTTTTAAATAAGATATAAACTCAATAAAAAGAAAATGCCATAAAAACCGAGAACTGCAGATTAAACAACAAAAAGTGCAAAATATCTTGCACTTTTTACTGTAAAATAATTTTGCTTACCTAAACATGCACATGTAGGAAGAGCAATTCCTGCTATTCCTTAACCAAAATTTCCCGAGTGTTGATAGCTTGCCATATTTTCTTCATCGTTCATTCACTTAGTAAGTAAATAGAGACTAAGACAAAAAGATAGGTAGAATTTTGCTCATTCATTGGAAATAGGGAGAACTGCATTAAATGATCCCTGCTTATAGTGATAGCATGAATAAGAGTAGAAGACGGATGTAAAGCATGAAAACTATACTGAAAATTTTGCACAGTAAGAGTTTGGTATCAGAGTAAAGTTTAGACATGTTTACTAAAAAGAAGAAAACTATGGAACTATGTTTATTTATATAAAAGAGCATGTTTTATGTATTTTCTGAAATGATCTTTTGTCTCTAGATCTCTACATAACTGACTCCTGGATCCAGGGATATTAGTGGAGATAAACCCAGTACTGATTTTCAGAGTCAGAACATTCACATCCATATGGTTCCCTTATCTCACCTATAGCCTTTGTCCCCCATAACACAGTAAATTCACTATAAGAAGTCAAATTGGAATAAAATCAGAGGTTTAGGTGAATATTTCTCTTCAATATCTTTATCGCACTGTTATTTAGTGTAGTAAAAATTATGAACAATCTGAAATCACTAGGTTTTTTAGAGTACAACTGAAAGGCATATTTTACAGTTGATTAAAATCAAATTTTTGCAGATGTACATGAGTTAAAATAACTCTAGAAACAGCAAGCCCTGTGAATTTTCCATGTACCCATGGGGACCCTTCAGTTTGGACTCCAATTCATTCCAAACCCAAGGACTCAAACCAAGACCCAACCACTGTCTGTCATGAGCTTCACAGTCCTGATCCACAGGTTCTCCATGGCCTTCTTCACTTCAGCATTTCTCAGTGAGTAGATGACAGGGTTGAGGAGTGGGGTCACCACAGTGTAGAACACGGCTACCAGCTTGTCTACAGGCAGTGTGGAAGACGGTCTCCCATAGATGAAGATGCAAGGTACAAAGAACAAGGTCACCACAGTGATGTGGGATGCGCAAGTGGAGAGGGCTTTACACCGCTGCTCAGAGCTCTGGGTCCTCAGATGGACCAAGATGACCACATAGGATGCTAAAAGGACCACAAAACTGATCACAGATAGGGTGCCCCCATTGGCAACAATCAGGAGACCAATGAGGAAAGTGTCTGAGCAGGCAAGTTTGAGTACAGGCAGCAGATCACAGAAATAGTGATCAATGACATTGGGGCCACAGAAGGGCAACCAGAAGATGAGAAGAATCTGGCCAATGGAATGCACAAAGCCTCCCACCCATGCTACCCCCACCAGGACACAACACACTTGCCAGCTCATGATAGTGGTGTAGTGCAGAGGCTTGCAGATGGCCACATAGCGGTCATAGGCCATCACTGTCAGAAGGAAAATCTCAGTGCCGCCAAAGAAATGCATGAAGAAAAGCTGTGCAAAGCAGCCCCCCACTGAGATGGCTTTCCTCTCAGCCAGGAGATCCGAGATGAGTTTGGGGGCTGTAGTGGATGAGTAACAGATCTCCACCAAGGACAGGCAGCTGAGGAAAAAGTACATGGGAGAACCAAGACTTCTGCTGCTCATGACAGCTAGTATGAGGAGAAAATTCCCCAGCACAATTGCAATATACAAGAGCATAAATATCACAAAACTAAGCCTTTGCACCTGTTGACTGGTAGAAAATCCCAGGAAAATAAATTCAGTCACATTGTGTGGGTTATGCATGAAGTCATAACCAAATGGCAGTGATTTCAGGGGTGTGCTCTGAAATGATACATAAAGAGGGAGATTTTATGAAGTAGGAGAATTACACAAAAATCCTGGCATAGCAACAATGCATCAGATACTGAAAGTAGAATTATGTATGACTGGAATAAAGGTGAAAATAGTAGAAAACAAAACAATATAAAGGAGAACATGAGAGATACAGAGGCAGGCAGAGAGTGAGAATCATCTGCGTGTGATGGGCTGTTACAGACCCCATGGATAAGGGCAAATTACCAAGAATGTTTGTCATCTGGAAAGTAAAATCACTTTGTGTACAGAAGGTGACATATTGGAAAGAGTGTAGAAGGTGGGAACATATTTAGTTCTGAAGACACCTCACCAAACTAGGTAAAGCAGCCTGAGTCCCTGTTACATGGCTGACTGATACCTTGAAAGTTTTGAGTTATCTCTCACCCGAAGCCACCTTGTAACAACACACTTGTCCTTGCTTCTTCTCCATCCTTGGCTTATGGAGCAATGTTCTGAACCTCTGCTCCTCCCCTTCGAATCTTCAGAAGAGAGTTCCCTGGTCTCTTTTTGTACCCTGTATCCCCTGTAAAGACTATAAGCTGATCACAGACACAGTGTGAGGTGTAATTTCTTTTGTCCCTTAATTCTTTTTGTTGAATTTGGATGCTTGGTCCCTCATCCTTTTCCAAAGGTCCAGCTACATCTATAAGAAGTTATCTTTCCTGGACTCCTCATTGCTCCAATCATAGCCAGTGGAAACAGAGGTCCACTCCCCACTTCCAGTGCCCACCCAAGCCCTCACACAGCCCAGCCTTTCAATTCCTCTTCATCTTCCACACTGCTCAATGATTTGCAGAAGGTTCTGGTCTCACTGGGCTTTATGCAAAGTAGCTGGGGTCCATGTGTATCTACACAGCCCTGCATATATTGAGATTTCTCCAGGACACATGAAAGTATGAGACAAATGGTTTTCACTAACCACATAACTTTCTTCTTTGCCAGGTTGGCAAAGCCAAATATAGGTGGCCAGAAGCCACAAGGAACTCATTGGTAGCACTGATGATTGAAGAACAAAGAAAGGACAGACACCTGCTCTAAGATCTTAGACCAATGGGAAATTCCACCAAGAAGCAATTCATGAAATAAAGCACTTCTAGCTGTCTGGACTCCTAGGATTACATTTAAAGTTTTGCAGGTAGTGCCTAAGTGATCACTGGAAAGTTTTCACCTCTGTGAAGAGTCATTTTCCAAACTGCTACATGCAGATGCTATCTGACTCCCAGGTAGATGCCATGGGTGCCACTTCCAGATCCATTCTAGGCTACATTCTGTGCTGATGCTGCTGCTTTTTCTTAAGAGGCAGGAAATCCATCCCTCCAATCCACAGGCACTCACCACAAGTATCCACTCTGTCAAGGACATATGGAGTCATAGCACATACCATGCTGAATCAGAACTTGGTGTTGCCATCTGCCCCTCTGCAGCACAGGCCTTCTGGGGGCAGAAATTACCTGCTCCCACCCATCTCCAGTGTTCACTGAAGTCACTGTGGGGAATCAGCATTCAGGCACTGTGGGGAATCAGCATATGGAAGGGGCTGTGCACCTCATGAAACTTAGCACAAAGTGCTCAGTTCACATCTACGGTATAATGGTGCCCAGGGCCTGCTATCCCAACTTTGCCATCCCTACATCCCAGGCCCTGGTGTTGTGCTCACCTCTGAGCCCAGACCCATGCAGGAGCACTTGCAAAGTTCCCTGTGGGTCACAGCTCTGTTCCCTCTGCTTCAAGGTGGAATCAATCATCACATGCAGAAAAAGCCATGGTGACAAAAAACAACCCACAGCAGTGTTTCTGTGACTCTGCTGTTCTCAGAACAGGGATGAACTCTTTTCTGAACACAGAGGTGCAGAAGAGGGCTGAGATCAGCCAGCCCAGGGAATGATGAGCAGAAAGCACAGGGCCCATGGGAAACTCGAGTTCCTGCTTTGTTGACCCTGCAGATGCAGGCTCTTTTCCCCCTGCCTTGGCCTTTGGACTCACAAATGTGGCCCTGGAATCTCTGCCCACCTGATTTTAAAAAGACTGCTAAAGAGCACTGGTTCACAGGTGTTCCACAAACATCTAGGAATGCAGGCAATGCAGCCTCCTCTTCAGAGGGTTGACAACAGAGGGAGAAACCCTGCCCAGGAGGAGGCAGGGCCCCAGGGAGCTGTTCTCTTGCTCTCCCCAACCTGGCAGAAACTCTAGGGAAAACAGAACTTTAAAGTACTTCTAGGAAACGACTTCAGAAACCCACAAACACAAGAACAAATTCAACTCTCCTAGCATTCACAGGGCTCCTTCTCTTGTGGGGATGTTCACAAGGGAAGGGAGATCTCATCTGAGTCACACATAGCTGTAAATAAAATGACACTGCTCAAATGGGTGGGCCTAAAGATTACAGACCACAGAGATCAGGAAACCAAGCTACCTATGGGTTAGTGGATGTGGATCAGTGGTTCCCATCCAGGGTGACCTTGTTCCACAGAGGACACTTTGGAAGCTAAGAGGGATGTTCACTTGTCCAACCTGGCCTGGGAGGGAGGGTTTGATTATTGCTAAGTAGGTAGAGGCTGGCAACGCTGTGGGATATCCTACAAGGCCCAAGAGAGGCCCACAGAGCACAGAACTATGTGATTCCAGTATTCACAGTTCCCTTGGTGGAAGTAAATTTGCCCCAATTTGGTAATCATTGGAAAGTCGAGTACATGGAAGTGCTTTACACTGCTCTAATGTTACCTGTGTGTGTTTAAATTTTCTGTGATGAAATATTTTACTGATGCTATAAGAGCAGCTTACAAAATGAAATGAGCTCTGCTCTGCTCTGCACTGCTGACAAGTATTGTTGACCCAGTCTTGATTCAGATGATGCAAGAGTTGTTCAGAAGCAGTAATTTTGGAAAGTGATTGAATCATGAGGGCCATAACTTCATCAGTGGAAAATCCACTGACGAGTTTACACTTTGATGGGCTTTTGGAAAGTGATGGACACTTAGGAGGTGGCTCTTGTTGAAAGGAGGTCCTTGGGGGAGAGCCTAGAGGGCTTCATCTTGTCCATAGCCTCACCCTCTGCTTTCTTGATGCCACTCGCTTGTAGGTTTTTCTCCACCATGCCCATTAACTACGACATTTCTGTGCCAACACAGTAATAAAAAGTAATAGTCAGTGACAATTAAACTGACACTTTTGAAACAATGAGCCAAAACTTTTTTTCCTCTAAGTTGTTTTTCTCAGGCGTTTTGTCATGGTGAAGAAAAGATGACTAAAATGAATGGTGGAGTTGGATCACATAGTAGTGTTAGTATTAGTTTCTTGAGGAACTTCACATTATTCTCCATATTTATTCTCCCACCAACAGTGTAGAGAAGTTACTTTTTCTCCACATCTTCATCAGTGTTACCTACTTATTTTAATAGTAGTCATTTAAACTGGGCTGAGATGGCATCTCAGTGTAGTTTTGATTTGCATTTTCCTTAGATATTGAACAATTATTGTCCATTTGGACTTACTTTTTTAAAATGTATTTGTACATTCATTTGACTATTTGCTGATTTGGCTTTCTTTTTTGTGGTAAGTTTTCTGAGATCTTTATATATTCTAGTCATCCTCGATAGTTGTCAAGGATTTTTCTCCTATTGTATTGGTATATTGGTATCTCTTCACTTGATTGTTTCCTTTTGCTTGTTTTTTTACTTTGGTGTTTGTTTGTTGTTTTTTGAAACTGGGAATCAAACTCAGGACCTCATGTTTGCCAGGCAGAAGCTGTACCACAGAGCTATAACCCAAACTCCCTGATCATTTCCTTTGCTATGCAGAAGCTATTTAATTTGGTGTAGTGTTTTTGTTTATTATTGTAAAATTTCTTGTGCTATTGGAATAGTATTTAGGAAGTCTTTTCCTGTGCTTATGGCTTCAAGTGTTTATGTTACATTTTTTCTAGTATTTCTAAAGATTCAGGTCTTATATTTGAGTCTTTATTTCATTATGAATTGATTTTTGTTATGGTGAGAGACAGGGATTTAACTTTAATCTTCTAAATATGGATATGATGTTTTATCATCATTTGTTAAAGAGGCAGTCCTTTTTTTTTTTTTTTTTTTGCTCTTTTGTCAAGAATCAGATAGCTGTAGTTTTATGGGTCTGCTTCTGTGACCCCTATTCTATTCTATTGGCCTACATGCCTATTTTTGTGCCAGTACTATGCTGCTTTTGTTATTATGGCTTTATTATATAATTTCAAGTCAGGTGTTATGATACCTCCAACACTGATATTTTTTACTTAAAATTGGCTACTCTGGATCCTTTTGGGCTCCATATCAATTTTAAGATTATTTTTCCTAATTCTATGAAAAATGTCATTGGATTTTTGATGAGGTTCAATCTGTAGATTGCTTCCAGTCCATTTGAACCTTGCTTCTTCTGTGTAGAAGATTCTAGTAAATATTTTCTTACAGTTCTGGCTTAGTGGTCATGAATTTCCTTAGTTTATGCTTATCCTTGAAGGTCTTTATTTCTCCTCTGATTTTGAAAGTTAGCTTTATTGAATATAGTAATCTAGATTATCAGTTTCTGTCTTTCTTTGAAATAAATTTGACTGCTCAATGAAAATGGGAAATTTTCCATCTTCTCATGTCTTCCTTAATTTCTTTCTTCAGTGTTCTATAATTTTTAGTATGGATATATTTCACCTCCTTGGTTAGATTCACTACTAGGTAATGTGTTTTCTGAAGTTATCTGAAATGGAGTTGTTTCCCTGGTTTTTTCTCAGTAGTTCATTATTTGTGCCTATAAAGGCTATTGATATATTAATGTTGATGTGTTTGTATAATTTTACTTGCTACTTTGCTGAATCTGTCAGCTGTAAAATATTTTGGCAACATCTTTATGACCTCATAATAAAATCATATATCTGCAAATAAAAATGCTTTGATATCATCCCTTCCTGTTTATAATTCTTTGGTTTTGTGTTTGTGCCCAGTTGCTTTGACTACAATTTCAAGTACTATGTTAACAGAAATAGTGAGAACAAGCACCCTTATTTCATTCGTAATTTGCGGGAAAATGTTTTCATTTTTTTCCAACATTCAATCTGATATTTGTCAAGTGTTTGTCACACATAAACTCTATTATATTGAGGTAAGATCCTTCTATGCCTACACTTCTTGGGACTTTCACATGCAAAGAGTTTGAGTTTGTCCAGGTTTACTCCACATCAGTTGAGATCATCTGATTTTCCTTCTTTTCTTCTTCTGCTTCTGCTTCTGCTTCTGCTTTTTCTGCTTCTTCTGCTTCTGCTTCTTTTTCTTCTTCTTTTCCTCCTCCTCTTCCTCTTCCTCCTCCTCTTCCTCCTCTTCCTCCACCTCCTCGTCTTCCTCCTCCTCCTCTTCCTCATCCTCTTCCTTCTCTTCCCCCTCCTCCTCCTCCTCTTTCTCTTCCTCTGCATCCTATTCTTCCTCTTACTCCTCCTCCTTTTTCTCCTCCTCCTCCTTATTCTCCTCCTCTGCTTCCTCCTCCCCCTCCTCCTTCTTTTTGTACCAGGAATCAAACTCATGACCTCATGCTTACCAGGCAGGCTCTGTGATGCTGAGCTATATCCCCAGCCCTTGGATTTTTATTCTTAATTTTATTTGTATGGGGTATTATGTTTATTAATTTGCATATGTCAAACTGTTGTTGCATCACTGAAAAGGAATCAATTTGATTATAGTATATGATCTTTTTCATATGTTGTTGAATTTGGTTTACAAGCATTTTATAACGAATTTCTGAATCTATGTTTATCAATAATATTGGTACATAATTTTTTGTTGCATACTTGTCTAAATTTTGGTATGAAGGCAATATTGGACTCATAGAATGAGCTTTGAAGTGCTCTTTCCTCTCTATTTCATAGAATAGTTTAAGAAGCATTGCTGTTGGTTATCTAAAGTTCTAGTAAAATTCAGCCTTGACTCTAATTCTGAGCTTCTCTTTGTAGAAAGAGCTTTTACTATTGCTTAACATCATTGTCTGCTATTGATATTCTTATGTTTTTTTAAAATAACTTCTTTGCTCAGTTGGTAGGTCACATAATTCTAGAACTTTTGCATTCTTTTACATCTTCCAATTTAATAGAATATAGGTTTTCAAAATAGTCCATGATGGTCTTGATTTCATTAATTTCTGCTCTGATTTTTATTATTTCTTTTTGTTGGATTTAATTTTGCTTTGTTCTTTTTTTTCTGAAGGCCTTAAAGTGCATCATTAGTCATTTACTTGCAATTACTCTGATTTTTTACATAGTCACATAGCTATAAACTTCCCTTTTAGAACTGCTTTTGCTTATCCTAGAAGTTCTGATCTGTTAGGTTTCTGTTTTCTTTTGACTCTTGGGATTTTTAAATGTCCCCCTTGATTTCTTCAGTGATTTATTTACTATGGAAAAGTGAACCATTCAATCTCCATGTATTCTGGTTTAATTTCATTATGCTCTGATAAGATACAAAAATTATTTAAAACTTTTGTATTTGTTAAGGTTACCTTTATGGTCTAAAATATGATCTGTGTTGGAGAATATTGCATGAACTTCTGCCAAAAGTGTGTATTCTGTAGTTGTTGAATAGAATATTCTATAGATATATGTTAAGTCTATTTGATCTACAATACATTTTAGCTCTTATGTTTCTTTGTTGATTTGAGGCCAGAAGTCTGGACAACCTATCTACTGTTGAGAGTGAAGTATTTTAAATTTACCCATTATTATTATATTGAGACTTAAATATCCCTTTACGATAAGTAATTGTTGTGTTATAAAATTGGAGACACTGATTTTGATTCAAACATATTTACATTTGCTATACTTACTTGGTGGACTGGCACATTTTATAAATCTTTTTAGTGGATTGTAAATATGCAAACATTTAAATTTTCTGTATCTTCTTTATGGATACATAGTGTATTTCTTTGTCTCATTGAACTAAATTGGTCTTGAAATCTGCTTTGGGTTAAAACATAGCTACTCTTGTTGCTTTGGGATAGTATTTCCATGAAATTTTCCATCTTTTCACTTTTAGCTCTGTGTACGTCTTTGCAAGTTAAGTTTGCTCCATTCGGGTAACAAGTCTCAGAGGTTGTTTTACTAGGCCAGCCTGCCAGTCATTGACTGTCATTGAAACACTGAGATCATTTGCATTCAGAAATAGTATGCACTAATTTCTGTCATTTTGTTAAATTTCAAATTGTTTCTTTCCCAATTTTCAGTAGTTTATCTACCCTGTCTTTTCTGTGTATAGGATTCCATTAAATATTTTCTGCAATTCTGGTTTTGTTGTCATGGATTTTTAAAATTTATCCTAATATTTGAAAGTCTTTATTTCTCCATTGATTTTGAAAAATAAATTAGCTGGATATAATAATCAATTTCTTTCCATGATTGAAATACATCATTCCATATTCTCCTAATCTTTAGAGTTTCTCCAGAGAAGTCTTTAGTTATTATGCAGAAATCATTCTATAAGTGATTTGGTATTTGGTATTTGTATCTTGAAGTTTTCTATATTCCTTCCTTGTTATATATTCTTGTTATGTTTCCCTAGACTTGTGAATTTTTCTGTTATTATTTGATTAAATAGACTTTCCTTCTTTTTCTTGAATCCTGGCATCCTCTTCTACACCAAAAATTTGTAACTTTGGTCTTTAACTATGTCCCAGAGTACTTGACTTTTTTTCATAATTAAACATTTTGCTTTATTATTGTCTGAGTGTGATAATTCCTTGACTTCACTTTCAATCCATGAAATTCTATCTTCCAATAATTGCTGAGTGTTTTCACTGAGCTTTTGAATTGACTTACTACATTTTTCAATTCCCAGATTTCTGTTTGGTTCTTCTTCAAAAAATATGTCTCTGTTGAATTTCTCCTTCACATGCTGCATCATCTTCCTTAATTCATTCAGCTGTTTATCTGCATCCTCTTTGGAGTCACTGCTCATTTTAAAAGTTAGTCTTTTGAATTTTTTCTGGCATTTCATCCATTTTGATAATTCTACACTCAGTTACTGACAAGTTATGGACTGAGGGTTCTATGTTGCTTTGCTTTTTCATACTTATTCCACTTCTCCATGGAGGTTTACACATCTGTTGGGATGGATATCTCTTCTGTTTCTATGAGAAGGTCTTCTGGATGTCAGCCTTCTTTTGAGGATTCAATCCCATATGGATAAAAGAAGAGAAAACAAACCTAGGCTTGCAGAGTTGAAATCCCCTTCAAGCTGGGTACTGGAGTGGGCATTGCAGACTGCTCTGTTCTTTTCTCTTTGTTACCGTTCTGTTTCTCCATAATTTTTAACTTTCCTATCACCTCTTTCTTGAATGTCTGATCACTTCTTTCTTTCTCTTTGCTGAGTAGCTGCTTTCCAGTTGGCCCTACTCCAGGTCATATCTTGACTCCCCCTACACTCCTTTGTTTTGCTTTTCTTTCGTAGATAAATTACTCTCTGAGCTTCACACTGAGTTACATCTATTGTCTTTGACTAGCTCCACTGTGTTCTAGGAGGGATATGAAGGTCTTATCCCTTATGAGTCGAGACAACTTTTTGTTTTTCACTGTCAAACCTCTAGCACATACAAGATTTCTTATCACTTGATAGGACTCAATATTACTTGCTGACCAAATAAATGAATGAAAGGATTTATAAGAACTCTCTCGAGAAAATTATCACCATACTGCATGATCATAGCCATTATCATCAGTGACAGAAAGAGGAGGCATAAGGAAACTAAATGATTTTGTGCACAAATGTTATACACAAATACATGAATGTGATGGTTGTATAGCACAATGATAATCTAGGCTAATTCTGTGATTTTATATAGAAGTGGAAATGGAGAATGAGAACGGGGAGTTGGAGAAGGTGTGCTTGGGTAGTTAATTAATTGCTCAACCAGAGTTGGTGCTCATGTGCCTTGCCTTTCTGATCACTCATTTTCTTACCTACACATTCTATTTGTTTTCAACAGGCAAGTATGGACCAAAAAAGTCCTTTATGTATGTCTTGTTTTCAGCTTTCGTCTTTGATTTCCTTATTGTGGAGTGAAAAGATCTATGCAACTATCACTAAAATAATTGGAACAGACTTTGAATGTTTCTTTAAGTCAGAATTTATTTGCAAAGTGTTACTCTAGAGACAATAAATTCCATGGGGAAATTGGTCCCTTGATTATAGTATGTGGCTTCATTTACTGTAACTAGTTCAAACATCTCGGTAGTAAGTCATAACCCTTGGACAATGAATGAGTGGGCAGATTTTCTCAACAAAAATACATCTAACAATGTTCTTTTCATGGATCTCATTTATTCCCTAGATATCATAAATACAAATATTAAGCTTGATACAGATTATGTGCATTTATTTATTTTATGATACATGTTACATTTTCTGATTTGTTTTTTCATAACTCCAAAAATCACTGATGACTTTTTCCCTTGAGGACAATTTAAGATTCCTGATTTGCAGTTGCAGCCACCACTTAGTACCATTAAAAGCTTAATATTGTTATAGGAGCACTGATTTCTGGATAGCAACCTTGCGAATACCTGTTGGGTAGTTTGGAAGCAAATTAAACTCTCTCAGCTTCTATTGCTGGATCTATGGTCAGGAGTTAGAGTAAAACCTGTCCAAATTCTTTTCAGCACCATGCAGAGCTTAGGTAAGTATGATTTGGACTCTGTTCATCGGGGTTCTGTGTGAAGGAGTCAATTGAGGGAATATTAGACAGGAAACCTTGCTTGCTCAAGGGCCAGGATTTACAGGGAGGCGTGCAGTACTCCTTCTTGGCCCAGTTTATGCAAAGAAGAACAAGTGCATGAGTAAAGATCTGTTGCAGCAGAGTGGCTAACTTCATGCTGAACTGGAGACCATTTGAGCATATTTGAAATTCATGTGGTACAATTACTTGTTGCAAAGAAGAGCAAAATCACACCATTCTTATGGTAGCTAGTGTTAATATCTGATTGTCTTGTTGTGAAGTGCTGTTTTGCTTACGTTGTTCTGTTCTGATCTCCTTTGTTCTGTCCTCTTTTTTATTCTCTTTAAAATAAAATTTTAAAAAAATCTCACCACTCTTCCAACTGTAGCCACACAATATGAGTAGAGTAAGGGGCAAAGTTTCTAAGCAGCCATAGGGTGCTCTGCAAGGTTATTTTCACTTAGAGCCACACAGAATCATCCAAGCAATGAGGTCATTGGGTTTGATGATTTTTGGGGGGTGGACAGGGGAATGAATTAAATTGATAGAGTTTTGGGGGCAGTGTCTCACTATGTTGTCCAGGCTGGCCTTAAGCTTGCAATCTTTTTACCTCAGTCCCCTGAGTGCTGGGATTATAGATATATGCAACACAACACCTGGATCAAATTTATATTTTTATTGCAGCAAACATACATGCCATAAAATTTACAGTTTGGGGATTCTGTGAGGTATCATTTGGTAATCACTATGCAGGAGCTCATGCTTAGGGTAGATTCCACTACGTAACTCTGAGGTCACTTACATCAACCCACCCAATAGTTTAACATTTTTTCCCTCAGCATTGTCCACATTGTGCCATGTACTCTGGTCCAAAGGTCAGCAGGTTACTTGCTGTAAACTCTGCATGGTTAAATACTAGTTGGTGATTTTAAACACTGCTCACTTTCTCTTTTCTGTGGTTTCAGTTAAAGCAGCATTGTGGGAGAGAAAGGATGGGTTTTCACCTGCCTGTAAGTACCAAGTGCAGGTATGGAAGAGAGAGGTGGCAGAGAGGAATAAGTATATAAAATATATTGATAACAGAAAATGAAAAGCTGGTTTTCAAAAGGAAAGCTGACAGGTGGATGGAGTCTGGACACACTGGTTCCATGCAATTGTTCCCTTCTCTGAGTGTGATGTTTCCCACATTTTTAGTGTATTCCCTTAATTTCCATGGAGAGTCAAAATAGAGTCAAAAATGGATCAAATGGAAAAGTCACAGTGAATCCTTTAATTTGCATAACTAATAAGTGTTACTAAAACAGTTATGATTGGAAGCTCAGATCAGAGGTTTGTGTAGTCAAACAAACTACACTTTAACTTCTAAGGAAAGGTCATCTACTTAAGTTTCCAAGGTGCCAAGTTATTCCTAATGCCTTTGGAGCCTTGGGGTCCACAGAATTTGTAGTTGAAAGGTTGCGCCATGAGGACCTCGCCACTATTGCTTGTCTTGGCCATAGGTTTCAATGTAATGTTTTCCTGAATCAACATCTTTTGAAATTTTTCCCTCTTACATAGGCAGTTTATTTTTATTTTAATGAATGGATGATACTTTTTCTTCTATGGTTAACAATTCCTCTTCTTTTAGCCACATGGAAGATATTCTGCCCAAAATAATGGTTTCTCACACCTATTTAAATGGGTAGATAACTATCATACACCTCTATGAATTTAAACTGTGTATAATTTTTTAACCTTTGTAAGTCAGTTATGGAACATATTACTTCAACATTTTCGAGAAGATTATACATATCTTTTTTTATATTACTGCTGTCCTAATTCAGAAAAAATTGTGAGTGTGTTGAAAAGATTGTCTTTCTCTGACAAAGATCATAGTGGAGGTGTTAGCTTCTCTGTTTTAAGTGAGCTTCCCCTCTCTTTCCCCCAAAATTGACAAACACACTCTATCATGGCAGAATTGTGCCTACATACAGAATACTCTGTTTCAATTGCACAGAAATGGAAGTTGCACACAAAGGATGTGTCCCTGACAGATGGGAAAATCTCTTTGACCTCAAATTCTCTTTTTTGCCTAACCTAGCTTGAATGGCTGTCTGTTACTTGCAAGACCCCACTCAAGAATGGAGAGGAAATGCTTTGCCCAACCCCTCTGCCCAGTGTCCTGCTGGGAAGTGTTTAAAAGCTGGCTGCTCTTAAGAAGTAGCTCTGACCCATAGAGTTTGCTGGTGCCCAATGTGGAAATTCTCCCAAACAGGTAGATTTCAACCTACCAAGATGACAACACTGAACATGAGTTGGAAGAGAAGCCTCCAAAGCCAGGTGTGCTGGATCCAAGATGTCACCACCTCAACAGTAGCACCTGGGCCACTATCTTCTTGGGATTCACCTCTGGAGGAAGAGACATGTACATGTGAGCTGTAACTGCAAGGTGTGGCCCAGGTGTTTGCAGTCATCTTCATTCTAGGTCAGAAAATGAGATGAACTCTAATGCTAAGCCCTGATAACTCTCTCATTCTCACTAATGCTTCAAAGACCACTCCTTTATTTGCATGTAAAAGTATCATATATTTTAGGTCTTTTTCCTTGTTTAAACTTATAATTATTAGTGTATGTTTGTTGCATAGTTTAAGGAGGGATATCACTGTGAAATTTCCCTACAAGCATAAATCGGTATTTAATTCTGTTCTCACTACTGAGCTATCTTGCCCTTCCCTTACTTCCCTCTCCAATCCCTTTTCCCTTTCTCTCTAATCCGTCTCCTAGGTTCAGGTGCTAAGAATCCTAGATGTTATATAGGAAAAAACACCTTGGACTTACCTTTGTATGTGGTTTAACATGGTGACTTACATCTTTTTTCTACAAATGCCATGATTTTATTCTAAAAAGAATATTTCTTATATTTTTGAAGCTATTTACTTTATTAGTGGGGTTTAATGTCTTTCATAGTATATTTATATATTCCTTTTTGTCAACTGACATAGAACAATTCCACTGTATTTTTGTTGAAGATAGATATATTTTTAGATCAATTTTGGGCTGCTGAATTTAAGAAATAAATTAAAACAGAATTTATTAGCTAACATGATTTCATAAAGACTTTGGTGGTGATATATGTTTTCCTATATAAGAGGCTCTCAGGAAGTACTTTTTCAGGGGAGTAACAGAGAGAAATCATCACTTCCATTATTATACTCTTCCCAGTGACTGAAATCTTTGTTATGATTTTGCTGGGTCATCACAATTCACATCATAGAAGCTTAACCCTAAAGGTCATGTTTTAGTGGTATTTGGAGATGACACTTTTGGGAGGTGGCTGGGTTATGAGGGCTTTGAGCTCATGAATGTCTTCTTCTCTTGGTAGGTTCATGAGAGAATGGATGAGTGAGGGGATTACATTCTGTTGAAGGGGGTTCTCTCTAGCATGATTGCTCTATCCCACCTTATAAGCCTCTGCACCATGTAAGGATCCCATGGGGAGGTGGGCTCTGATGCTGAGCACATGCCTGGACTTCCTGACATCCAGGGCTGTGAGCTGATTAATCTCAACTCCATTGTTACCACTCTGGCATTCAGTGAAACCACAGAAAATGGGCTAAGACCTTCCCTGATGCATAGAAGTTACAAGAAACAAGGACTCCAGGAATAAAAGTAGGGGAGGGGATTCCCAAATAGGAATAACTATCAAAATTTAGTGCAAATACTAGAAACATGGGCTATTAGCTTGAGTGCTTCTCAGGGTAAGAGTGATCTCTGGTAAATGAGGCAGACACCTGAACTGGAAGTAAGAGTGTGAATTCCAGAGCTTACAGCAGTCTGTGACTATGGGAAAATTATCATGTTTCTGGTCATTTTTTTCTATTAAGAAAATTAAAAACCTTAAACTAATTTAAGGTGGTAGAGTGGTAACATTCAATGCTGAATGAGTAAATAGTGCCTATATGTACAATTGAGTGATAAGTGGATTACATTTTCCACAACGCTATAAATGAAGTGAATCTGTGCAACAGCCTTTGTTTTACTGCAGCATCTCAACAACTGGCATCTGGCACCCCTGAGTTGGGTCCATGGCTAACACATCTAACATGACTGAGTTCATCATCACTGGGCTCTTCCAGGGCTCAGAGGTGCAGAGAGTGTGCTTCGTGCTTTTCCTTCCCATGTACCTGGCCACACTGGTGGGCAACGGCCTCATCATCCTGATGGTCTGTGTCAGTGAGAGCCTGTGCTCCCCCATGTACTTCTTCCTGGGCTACCTGTCCCTGGTGGAGATCTGTTACTCCTCCACTGTGGTCCCCAAATTCATCGCAGATCTACTCACTGAGATTAAAACCGTCCCCCTGCAAGGCTGTCTGGCTCAGATATTCTTCTTCCATTTCTTTGGGGTTTCTGAGAGTCTTCTGTTAGTGGTAATGGCCTATGACCGCTACGTGGCCATCTGCAGGCCTCTTCACTATAAGAACATTATGAGTCATCAACTGTGTTACATGCTGGTTGCTGGTTCCTGGCTGGGGGGCTTTGTTCACTCCTTAATTCAGATTCTGGTCACCATTCCTTTGCCCTTCTGTGGTCCTAATGTGATTGACCACTACTTCTGTGACCTGCAGCCATTATTCAAGCTGGCCTGCACAGACACCTTTGTGGAGGGTGTCACTGTATTGGCCAACAGTGGATTAATGTCTGTTCTCTCCCTTCTTATATTGTTGTGCTCCTATGTAGTCATCCTGGTCAGCCTGAGGAACCATTCAGCAGAAGGGAGGCGCAAAGCCCTCTCCACCTGTGCCTCTCACATCACTGTGGTCGTCTTGTTTTTCGGACCTGCCACCTTCCTCTACATGCGTCCCTCATCCACCTTCACTGGGGACAAGCTGGTGGCTGTGTTCTATACGGTCATCACCCCCATGCTGAACCCCATCATCTACACACTCAGAAATGCAGAAGTGAAAATTGCCATGAGGAACTTGTGGAACAAAAAGAAGTCAGGGATGGGGTGAAAGAAGGGTAAGGAAATTTGACAGAGTAGACTGTTGCTGAAATGGATCTTTTTGTGAGATGCACAAGAATGGGGACAGCCAATAGATTGGTTCTATTATACTACTTCTGTGATTATATTTAGTCACCACCTCCAGCATCCCCAAATACCAGTCAATGGACGGAGTGTAGACATTTTACTCAGTCTTACGGAACCTGATGGCTCTATGAAATCCAAAAGTATGATGAGCTGGATAAATCAAATTTAGAAATTCAAAGCATAATTTAAATTGTTTTTTTCATTTTTTATTGAAAAATAGTTGTTGTACATGTTTATGAGATACAATATGAAATAAACTTATATTTCATTAAATCAATGCATTTATATAACGTGATAATCAGTTTGGGTAATTCATATATCCTCCATCTCAAGTAGTATCTCTTTGGCTGGGAAAATTCAAAATCATTTATTTTTGCTCATGTAAAAATATTTAAATCTTTTTTATCACTCATAATTGTCATGCTGTGATATATGATGTTAGTAACTAATCTTCTTATCCAACTACATCTATTAGAAGTGAGCGTATTTTGAAAAATGTTTTAAGGGTTGAAATTATATTTTTCATTGTCCTCTTATTTATTTAACCTACCTCAAGATATAAATTTATATTTCATTAAATCAGAGAAACAATAAGGGTATTATTAGGTGATCAATTTGCTTTTTTCTTCTAATATGGGAAAGTGTATGTTTGGATTTTAAACCCTGGGACATGCCTATTATTCTCTGTTGTTCTTATAATCTTGTAACATAGACCAGCTGATCATGGTCACTAGAAAACTTGCTGGAGCAGTTTCAGTTTTCGTGACATTTTTGAACATAAGTTAGGCTTTGACAAGGAATGTAGTCATTATTTACTGCAAGAATGAACTAATAAAAAATTTAAAAGAGTTAAGTTTTTGCTTTCTCCCAATGTCCAACATCACTTAACAATGATACAATATTATTAAAATATCAAACAATATCAAAATTACCTGGATTGTAACTATCAACAGGGATAATGAAGTCAAAGTTTTCACAAAACAAAATTTCAGCCCTGTCCAGAATTAGGAACCCAGAGTGGTAACCCACGCCTGCTGTCCTTAACTGAAGAGTGGGGGGTGGCACTACACATGTGTGTTTACACCCCAGACCTCTGTCCCTCATGGTGAATGACCAGATCAATTGCACTTGTGTGACTACATGTCACTATTTTTAGATGAAGGGAGATGACACATTTTGTGTCTGTGTTGTTCCCTTCAGGACCTCCACATCACCTTATTGTCCCATAGCATTGTACATCCCTCAGAGAACATCACAAAATTGGCCCTTGGTGGCATTGAAATTACACAGTGTTGCATTGACTCTGCACTGCATCAATGTTCATTTTTTTCAGGAACATTTGAAGTAACACAGGAAGTTTCCCAGGCAGAGAGATGGAGTATCCCTGGGGTGATGCAGCCTCAGGGATTTTTGCTTTTGTCTTGGGGTTCTGGCTGAATTTGCAGGTGAAATACAGTTTTAAGGTCACCATGAGATTCCTTCAGTTCCTTGATTTCTGATTTAGTCATGTGCATAGACGATTATAGTTAATCCCTGAGAAAAATGTTGCTTTTCATGCCTGTAATGATATTAGCTCTGTTTTTTGTACAGCAAAAACTAAACATTTTTGGATTGTAATGGCATGACACTCTGCATAGAAGACCCTAAAATTCCACCAATAGATGCCTGGATTTAATCACCAAATTCAGGTGCATAATGCGATGCAGTGTTAAATGCATTTCTGTACACAAATAAGAAATTCAATGAGAAAGAAATTAGGGAAAATACACCTTTCACCATAGCATCTAAAAAAATGAAACATTTAGGAATTAAATTTTAAAAGGAAGAGAAAGACTTACACTGAAAATGACACTACTTTGAAAAAGAACACTGAAGCAGATATCAAAAAATCTGAGGATATCAAAAAATGTAAAAATATTCCTTGTTTTTTGATAAGCAGCACCAATATAGTGAAAATGGCCATACTTTCAAATCTGTTATGCAGATTTAATGCAATCCTGATCAAAATACCAATAGCATAGCTCAGAGAACTGGAGAAAACAATCCAAAAAATTAATGTGGAACCAGAAGAGACTTACAGTAGCAAAAGCCATCCTGGGCCAGCAAAGATAAGGAAGAGTGTATCACAATCCCTAACATGAAATTATACTACAAAGCTGCAATAAAATAACAGTATGGTACAGGCAAAGACAAACAAACACATCAGACCCAAGAATAAATAGAACAAATAAGAAGATGCAGAAACAACTCTAAACACACTCAGCTACCTTATCATTGACAAACGAGTCAAACAACTTCACTGGAAGACAGTCTCTTAATAGATGGCACTGTGAAAGCTGAGTTTCCACACACCAAAGATAGAAAATCACCACGTATCACTCTCCATGTACCAAATAAGGCTGAAATGAATCAAAGATCTGACTACTAAAACAGAAACACTAAATCTCCTGGGATAACATAGGTGAAATTCTTGAAGACATAGATGTAGGCAAAGACTTCATGAATAAAACCCCAAAGGCACAGGAAGTACTATGGAGAATCAACAACTGGAATCTCCTCTTATTAAAAAAGCTTTTGCACAGAAAAAGAAATCACCAATAGAGTGAAAAAACAACACCCAGCATGGAAAATGCCTCAGTCACTTGTTCCTCAGACAAAGGACTAATATCCAGAACATATAAAGGAAGAAAAAATCAGATTCCAAATTTAAAGACCTAATCCAAAACTGGGCATCTGAAATGAATACTTCTCAGAAGTACAAATGGTAAATAAATACCTGGAAAAAAGTTCCATATCACTGAACATTTGAGAGATGAAAATTCAAACAATGATGAGATTCCACTTTACTCCAGAAAGAATGGATATGTTAAAAAAAAATCACACATTAGCAAATGCTGGTGGGACTGTGGAGAAACAGGAATCCTCACTGTTAATAAGAGTCATATTGTGGAAATCAATGTGGAGATTCCTCAAAAATAAATTCCAGCTATTCCCTTCTTGATATTTTCTTGAAAGAATTGAAAGCATGATACCACAGAGTTACATACACACACGTTTATAGTGGCACAATTTGTAACAGCTAAATCTTGGAAACAACCCAATTACCAATCAACTGATGAACAGATAAAGGTGTGAAGTTTTTTTATTCAGTGAAGTATTATTCATTGCTTCTTAGCCTTTAAGATAAGATCAAGTATGGATTACTACTCTCTAATAAAGAAACATAAGTTTGAGACATTTCTAGATAATGAGTGCACAATGAGACCATGCTCTTAAGTGAAATAAATTGGGCACACATTTATAAATACAGCATTGTTTCTCTGGTGTGATAAATTGAAAGTGTAAATAAGAACCAAAACATACAATAGATCATGTGAGATAAGAAGACAACGTTCAAATGGGAAGGGGCCTGGGGAGTAAAAAGGAAGGAAAAGAGAAAAACTGAGAAAACAAGAAAAAGTGTAAACAAGGCTTTTGTAAATAAGGAGGGAAAGAGGAGCTAAAGGGAGGATAGGTAATGAGAGTAAAAAAGCATCATTATATCATGAACAGGTGCAAATTTCCTGATAAATGTGATCATCAGGGCCAATAAATAGGTCAAAAAAACTTAATTTTCAAAAATGTATGACTTTTTATATGACTCAAATTTTTAACGTTGTTCTCTTTTTCCTTATTTTTGTCTTATGTTTATGGGAGCTTTAGGGGTTGAGGATTTTTTCTCCCTTTTTTCCCTTTTAATTTCTTTTCTCTCATTTTCACCTTTCTCATTTTAAATGATTTTCTTTCTTCTTATCTTTCTTCTTTTCCTATATTTTGCTCTTTATCTTTTTTCTTCTTTTTCTTGATCATTCTTCCTGCAGCAGTTCTCTAACATTATTAATTTCTTTTTATTCCTTAATATGACCCCCTTTCCTCACTCTTCTCTCCTAGTTGTCACATACCATTGAATAACTTCTCATGTTTTGCTTTTGGTCATTCCCTGCTTCCTCAAAACCTCTACTAGTATAACTTCTAAGCCTTACAAGTCTCTAGATACCTAGTTAACTCTACACTATTGCTGATCAGTACTGTTCTAATTTTAATAGAAGTAAAGCTATTCCACATGATAGATATTTACAGGTTAACAATAGACCAATATTTAATTGGCCCTAATGTTCACACTATAATTGTAGATCTCTTTTCTATGGGTAAGAGTAGCACTATTATTGATCCTCAGGTTTTGTCAGCGTTCAGTTTGTCATCAATGCTGTGATTGATGCTGATGTTAGCCAAGGTAATGTAACTGACTTTATAACATGGGTTTCTTGGCATGCCAGTATCTGGATTGCCTTGGGGTAATTAATAATACTGTGGCCCATTCCTGGAAAATTGTGCAGTGGGACAAAGAAACCACAAACTCCAACCCCAAGTAAATAGAGGTGGTTGGATCCTGCAAGCAGAGCAAAGCCATGCACAGAGCACACCACTGAATAGTAGTTATTAACTAATGAGGTCTCAATGCAAGAAAAAAAACTTTCCACTGCAATCAACACACAAGCCCTGACATTCAAAAAAATACATGAAAATACAAACCAACAAAATGCTTCCAAAACCCCCTAAAATTCTCACACTCCAGCATAAGTAGAGAACATTTAAAATGATTAGAGAAAACCATCAAATCACTTATAAAGAAAGCCCACTAGAATTACAGCAGACTTCTCAATACACGGATTAAAGTCCAAGAGAGTTTGGAGTAAAGTGACTCAAATCTTAAATTAAAATAATTTCCAATGCAGGTTGTTATATACTGAAAAACTACCTTTCAAATATTCTTGAGAACTAAGATGTTTTCATGATAAAGAGCACCTAAAGATTCCCACTGTCCCATAACCTGCCTCAGAACACAGGACCTCAAGCAGCACACAGGACCAGGCTGAGCCTGACACTTCCCACACTCTTACCATCCCACCATTCTCTTCAGAACATGGGACCTCCAGCAGCACGCAGAGCTGGGCCAAGCTGGCCACTTCCCATGTCCCCACTGTCGTGCTGGACCCTTGGAACACAGAACTGTCAGTGGCACACAGGACTGCACTGAGCCAGCCACTTCCCATGCCCCCACCATCCAACAACCCCTCTCAGAACAGAGGACCTCCAGCAGTATGCAGGGCCTGGCTGATCCAGCCAGTTCCTGTGCCCCACCTTCCCACTGACCTCAGGGACACCGACTCCATGGACCTACTATTGCTGTTGATCGTTGGCTCCCACTCTTCCCCCTAGAACCTTGGGCTGCAGTGATTTAACAGTGCTGTCTTGATGGGTGACTCAGTAACCCCTCATAGAAACAGAAGATCTCAGCAGGCCTCAGTGTGGTGAGTTTGCCCCTAAAATAAGAATAGAGTTTGTTACCTTCAGTGGGTAAACAGCAGTAATACTGAAGCCCCCTCCAGAAGTAGGACCTTGGTGAGCTTGGCAAGAGTGAGGGTGAGTCTTCCTCCACACACAGAACATCAGGTAGGTTGAGGAGGGTGCCAACAAGGACTCCCCCAACCTGGAGACAATTAAAAGGGCTTATGAAAAACCCAGCTACACAGTAGGGTCCCAGCCAAGACAAATACTATAAATGGGGAGATCTGGTGACTAAGAACAACCCAAAGACATAATAACACCAAGAACTAAGGGTTGATTTCCATCAATATGCCTAGGCTTGTCAGCCTAGGAAGAAAGTAGGACTCACTCAATAGACCATGCAGGAGGAATTAAGGTGATTGGGACACTTCTACATTGTGGCACCCAGTAATTGGACAAACATCAACCATGACCCTAAGATACACACTACTGATAGTTGAGACTAGTGGGATTGAAAGACCAAATATTAACCTGAAAGGCAAAATGAAAAAGCAAAATGCAATCTCATTCTCAAACATATAGTGCATCAGGAGCAAGTACAGGAGAAAATTAAATAGAGGACATTAAAACTCACACATTGGAAATCAATGAAAAGATAGCAAATGAAACAAAAAAATCCTTGAGGCTATAGAGGAAATCAAATTAGAAGTAATTTCTCATGTAAAGACAAAAATAATAGCCTTAGTAAAGGAGTTGCTCAGAGCAGCTAGAGAAGAAATAAATTTTTAAAAAGTACAGGAGAATGGGAAACAGATTGAAACCTTAAATGAACAATATTGAAAACAAGCACAATCAATGAAAAAAACTCAAAGAGACATCCAAGAAATAAAAAATTCTATTGAAAGCTTACCAAACCATTTAAATGAAGCTGAGGATACAATTTCAGACCTTAAGGACAGGATTGCAATTAGCAATCTTGAAAGGATAGAACTTTTAAAAATAACAAACGGCATGAAATGACAATCCAGCAGCTTCAATATGAGGTGAAGAGAAACAATATAATACTAATTGGCATCAGTGAAGATACCGGAGTCAAAGCAAATGACATCAGTAAAATATTTACAGAAGAAATAGCAGTAAATTTTCAAAACATGGGGGAAAAAATCTGATATGCAGATAAGTGAGGGATATAGAATGCCAAGCAGTCACAACCAATGTAAATCTTCACCAACATATAATAAGTAAGATCACAGACTCACAGCATAAAAACAGAATACAAAACACTGTTAGAGAAAAGACACAACTCATCTACCAAGGAAAGCACATTAGACTCACGGCAGAAATTTCAGTACCAACCCTGAAGTCAAGACAGGCTTGGAGTGAGATGTTTCAAGCCCTGAACCAAAATAACTTCAACCCAGATTGATGTACCTACAAAAATTTTCTTTCAAATTTAATCGAGAAACAAGATATTTCCATGACAAGAACAACTGAAGAAATTCATGTCCACAAAATCAACCCTAGAAAGAATATTGGGTGGAACATGCCGAGCAACCTTCATTCAACCAGGGGAACTAGGCAAATGCTCCCCTGGTTCCAGCCTGCCAGCGTTGGCCCAGGAAGAGTTTGGGACCTTTGCTCCCAGTAGTGATTGGCTGCCCAACAAGCCCCCTAGGACACTGCACTAGGCTCAAAATCTTTTACAGGCTTGAGTGGACCATGCCCAGAGACCTTCATTCAACCAGGGAAGCCAGGTCTGTAGTGCAAGGGGAGCCAGGCCCACACTGTGAGAGGAGCCAAGGCTACATGAGTCCCAGGACCCAAGGGTGCAGGAGGTGATCTCCAATATGCCAAAAGAAAGCTTTGGAGCATTGCTCAAAACCCGGAAATATAGGAAAATGACAAAACAAAAGAACAAAATTCAATCTCAAAATTCCAGCCCATGCCAACAAAGCCTAGGAGCCATGTACATAGAAAAAAATACTAGTAATACACCTGAAATGCCTCAAATGATATTAAATGAAATAAAGAAGCAAGTACAGGAAGCTATGAAGGAAATAAAATCAGAAATAATCTCCCAGGTAAAAGAAAAAATGATAAAAGTAGTGAAAGTAATACTGAACACATCTAAAGAAGACACAGCTAAAAAAACTAGAGGAACAAAACAAAAAGAATCCCAGAATGAACAGTATAGGATACAAACAGAATGCATGAAGCAGATTCAAAGAGATATACAGGAAATCTAAACTTCTATTAAAAGCTACCAAAACTGCCTCAAAAAAAGTGAAGATAGAATTTCAGACCTCCTCTTAAATAAATGGTCCTGGAAAAATTGGCCATCAATATGCCAAAAACTAAAAGTAGACCCATGCCTATCACCATATATTAAACTAAAACCCAAATGAATCAAAGATCTAAATATTAAAACAGAAACACTAAATCTGTTGCAAGAAAAAGTAAGTAAAAGTTTTGAAGACATAGGGGCAGATAGAGAATTCATGAACAAGAACCAAACTGCACGGGAAATACTTCCCAGAATCAATAACTGGAATCACATCTCATTAAAAGGTTTCTGCATGTCCAAGAAATCTCCAGCAAAGTGAAAAGAAAAACCTACAAACTGCGAAAAAAATCTTAGTGAACTATCCCTCAAACAAAGGACTTCTGTCTACAACTTATAAAAAATTTTAAAAAGTCAGACCCCCAAAATTCAAAGACCTAACCCAAAAATGGTAATCCAAGATGAACACACAGTTCTCAGATAAGGAAATATGAAAGGCAAATAAATACATGAAAAAATGTTCATCATCATGGGTAATTAGAGAAATGCAAATTAAAACCACACTGAGATATCATCTAACTCCAGAAAGAATGGCCAGGACTAACAAAACTACCAACAAAAATGCTGGAGAGGCTGTGGGGAAAAAGGAACTTTTCTGCACTGTTGGTGGGAGTGTAGACTGGTGCAACCACTGTGGAGGTCAATCTGGAGATTCCTCAAAAAGCTGGGGTTGCAGGTCCCATTTGACCCAGCTATTCCACTCTTAGGCATATTCCCAGAAGATCTGAAAACATCTTACCACAGTGATATATGCACACCCATGTTTGTAGCAGCACAATTTGTAATAGCCAGATCTTGGAAACAACCTAAGTGCCCATCAACTGAGAAATGGATAAAAAATTGTGGTACCTTTATACAATGGAGTTCTACTCAGCTATAAAGAATGATCACATTGAGATATTTATAAACAAATGGATGCATCTTGAATCTATACTCATAAGTGAAATAAATCAAACTCAGAAGTATAAATACTGTATAGTCTCCCTAGTATAAGAAATGGTAAGAGTACAGAAGATTTTATGGAAATTATGGCTCACCATTATACTGCTTTGATGTCATGTTTTTGTTCATTGGTTGGAATAGTTTTATTCTGTTTTGTTTGATCTTAATACATAACTATTAATATATGAGATCATATGAATAGTTACTTTGAAGAAAGACAATATGGCAAGCAATTTTTGATTTAATATCATCTCACTCTGAAGTCCTCCCATGCTTTTGTTTTTCTATTACCATCAGTTCTATTACATTGTGTCTTACTGGATTTTAATATGTGTGATAGTAAAAACAAAATTGTTATGGAAAATGAGATAATATAGCAGCCATTGTTCATCTTTGGTTATTTGGTTCAGAATGCCTTGCCATATTTTCATTTTCTTGAGTTGTTTTGTTCTTCTTTGTTATGTTTGTCATTATTGTGTGTAAAGCTAAGCTTAACTATTTCAAAGAAAGAGACATTATGATAGCTACAGTTAATATCCAATTGTCTTGTTGTGAAGTGCTGTGTTGCTTACATTGTTCTGTTCTGATCTGCTTAGATCTGTCCTCTTTTGTTTTATTCTCTTTAAAATTAAAAAAAAAATTTCAGACCTCAAAGATTAAATTGCAGCTAGTGAACAGGAAATGAAGCATCTTTTAAAAATAACAACAAGGCCCTGCCCTGGGAACTTAGCAGAAGCCTACATAAGGGGTAAGCTACCTGGAACCTCCACTGTGGGCCTGCCCTGCCACCCAGAACTTAGCAGAAGACTGCATGAGGCATAAGCTGCCTGGCACATCCACTGTGGGCCAGCCCTGCCACCGGGAACTTAGCAGAAGCCTGCATCAAGGGTAAGCTGCCCAGAACCTGCCCTGTGGGCCCACTCTGCCACCGGGAACTTAGTGGAAACCTACCTCAGGCATAGGATGCCCAGAGCCTCCACCGTGGGCCTGCCCTGCCACCGGGAACATGGAGGAGGCCCACCCAAGACTGAAAATTAACCTGGACTGCTTCAACTGGTCCCACCCTCCCACCTGGAACATCAGACAATCTCAGCAGCCTCCAGTTAGTGTGAAAAAATTTGGAACTTTACTCCCAAGTGGCAAACCTTGGACTGCAGTGGATTAACTGTGTCAGTGTGGTGAGTATACCCCTAAAATAGAGGTGTACAGAGGATAAATAGGGTCAGTAGAAAAAAAACCCTATAACTAAATGTAAGACTTTGGTGTGCCTGAAAAGAGTGTGTGTGATCCCCTCCTACACATACAAAACATCAGACAGAGTGAAAATGAAAAAAAAAAAAAAAAGCAAAATGCAGGCTCAAACATATAGTTCATCAGAAGTAAGTATAGGAGACACTGAAATAGAGGACTCCAAAAGTAACACACTGGGAATCTCTGAAAAGATATTAAGTAAAACAAAAAAACAACTGCATGAGGATATATAGAGGAAATCGAATTAGAAGTACTCTCCCTTGTAAAGATAGGAATAACAATTTTACTAAAGGAGATAGTGAATGCAGCTAAAGAAGAAATAGAGAAAAAAGTACATGAGCATGGGAAACTGATTGAAATTTTGAATGAACAATATAGAAAACAAGCAGAATTCATGAAACATACTCAAAGAGACATCCAAGAAACAAAAAATTCTATTGAAAGCATACAAAACTGCCTAAAGGAAGCTAAGGATGGGATTTCAGGCATTAAGGACAGGATCACAGTTAGTGATCAGGAAAGGATAGAACTTTTAAAAATAACAAAGCAGCATGAAATAACAATCTAGAAGCTTCATGATGATGCCAGGAGCAACAATATAAGAATAATGGGCATTAGCAAAGATACAGGAGTCCAGGCAAACGACATATGTAAAATATTTACAGAAATAATAGCAGAAAATTTCCCAAACATGGGGAAAGAATCTGATATGCAGATAAGTGAGGCATATAGAACACCAAACAGTCACAATCAACATAAATCCAACACCCAGACACATAATAAATTGAGATCTCAGACATACAGCATAAAAACAGACTATTATAAAAGCTGTTAGAGAAAAGACACAACTCACCAATCAAGGAAAGCCCATTAGAATCATGGCAGACTTTTCAGCACAAACCCTCAAGTCAAGAAGATCTTGGAGTGAAGTATTTCAAGCCCTGAAAGAAAACAATCTTTGACCCAGACTGATGTACCCAGCAAAACTTTCATTCAAATTTAATGGAGAAACAAGATACTTCCATGACAAAGAACAACTGAAGAAATTCATGTCCACCAAACCAATCCTAGAAAGAGTACTGAAGGATATGCTAGAGAGAGATAAAAATGACCACAATCCCCAAAACAACAACAGAAAGAAACCACCAGGTAGGATAAGCAATTAAATAAAATGAAAAGCAAAAAGAAACAACTGGAACATAACATGGCAAAGTCGAGCCAGTACATATCAATGCTATCCATAAATATAAATGGCCTCAATTCACCTATCAAAAGAAATAGATTGAAAGAATGCATCAAGAAACAGGACCCCACAATATGCTGTATATAAGAAACACATCTGACCCAAAAGGAAACTCATACACTAAAAGTCAAAGGATGAAAAACAGTATTCCATGCAACAGGAACTACACAAGAATACAATTACAACAGGAGATCTTAACAGCCCATTGCCACAAAGAGATAGATCAACTAGACAAAAAGTCAGCAAAGAAATAGCAGAACTGAATCATACCTGTGAGCAATTGGACTTAGTAGATGTTTACAGAGTGTTCCACACAACCACATCACAATACACATTCTTCTCAGCCGCACATGGGCCATTCTCCAAAATAGACCATATATTATCCCATAAAACATTCTTAAGTAAATGCAAAGATATTGAAACCATACCATGCATAGTATCTAACCATAGTGCACTGAAATTGGAAATTAATGGCAAAAGAAATTATAAAACCTACATAAATGCATGGAAATTAAATAACAGCCTTTTGAACAACCAGTGGGCTACAGATGAAATGAAAGAAGAAATAAAACAATACCTACAATTCAATGAAAATATGGAAACAACATACTGCAATCTGTGGGATGCAATGAAAGCAGTCTTAAGAGGGAAATATATAGCAATAAACTGTCATATCAAGAAAACAGAACAGGCACAAATAAACAACCTAATGCTCCATCTCAAGCATGTAGAAAAAGAAGAGCAAGCTAAACCTGAAGCTCATAGAAGAGAGGAAATTGTAAAGACTAGAGCAGAAATCAATGCAATTGAAACTAAAAAAACAATACAAAGAATTAATGAATCAAAAAGTTGGTTTATTGAGAGAATAATCAAAATTGACAAATCATTAGCTAACCTTATCAAGAGAAAGAAAGAAAAAACCCCAAATTCATGCAATAAGAACTGAAAAGGGAGAAATTATTACAGATCCCATGGAAATTCAAAAGATCATGAATACCTACTTTGAAAATCTCTACTCACATAGAGTGGAAAACACAGAGGAAATGGACAGATTTCTAGAAACATATGAACTACCAAAGCTCAACCAAGAAGATATAGCAATTTTGAACAACCCAATATCAGCTATTAAAATTGAAAATATAATTAAAAACTTACCAACAAAGAAAAGTCCAGGTCCTGGTGGATTCACAGCTGAATTCTACCAGAAATTTAGAGAAGATGTGATGCCAGTACTCCTTAAACTCTTCAATGAAATTGAGAAAAAAGCAATCCTCCCTAAATCATTCCTGGAGGCAAGTATTACTCTGATACCAAAACCAGAGAACAATGCAACCACAAAAGAGAACTATAGGCCAATCTCACTAATAAACATTGATGCAAAGATTCTCAACAAAATACTGACAAATAGAATGCAGCAAATTATCAAGAAGATTATACATCATGACCAAGTGGGGTTCATTCCAGGAATGCAGGGATGGTTTAACATACGCAAATCAATAAATGTAATCCACCACATCAACAGAGCCAAAACAAAAACCACATGGTCATCTCAATAGATGCAGAAAAAGCTTTCAACAAAGTCCAACACATGTTCATGACAAAAACCCTTCAGAAACTCAGAATACACAGCGTCTACCTCAACCTTATAAAGGCCATCTATGACAAACCAACAGCCAACATTATACTAAATGGACAAAAAAATGAAAACTTTCATTTTAAAATCAGGAACAAGATAAGGATGCCCATTCTCACCACTCCTTTTCAACATAGTTCTGGAAACACTAGCCAGGGCAATCAGACAAGAGAGAGAAATAAAAGGAATAAAGATAGGAAAGGAAGCAGTTAAAATTAACACTATTTGCAGATGACACGATACTCTATATAGAAGACCCAAAAAACTCCATTAAAAGACTGCTAGAGGTAATAAACAAGTTCAGCAGTGTAGCTGAATACAAAGTCAGTGCTCAAAAATCAATAGCATTCCTGTACACAAAAAACTCACTGAGAGAGAAATTATGGAAATATCGCCCTTTACAATAATATCTAAAAAATGAAACAGTTAAGAATCAACATAACTAAAAATGTAAAAGAACTATATGCTGCAATTTATACTGTGCTGAAAAAGGGGATTGAAGAGGATGTTAGAAAATGAAAGGACATTCCTTGATCTTGGTTAGGAAGAACCAACATTGTGAAAATGGCCATACTCCCAAAACTGTTACACAGATTTAACACAATCCCAATCAAAATACTATTGACATACCTCACAGATCTAGAGAAAACACTCCTAAAATTCATTTGGAAACAGAAGAAACCTAGAAGTGCAAAGGCAATTCTAGGCAATGAAAGCAAGGGTAGGAGGCATCTCAATTCCTGACTTGAAACAGTACTATAAAGCCACAGTGATAAAATCAGCTTGGTACTGGCAAAGAAATAGACCTGAGGATCAATGGAACAGATTAGAAGATGCAAGCACAACACTCAGCCACCTAATATTTGACAAAGGGGCTAAATATGTCCACTGGAAGATGGATAGTCTCTTTAATAAATGGTGTTGGAAAAATTGGCTCTCCACATGCCAAAGATTGAAACTAGATCCATGCATATTATCATGCACAAAACTAAAGTCTAAATGGATCAAAAACCTCAATATTAAAACAGAAACACTAAATCTACTGGAAGACAAGGTAGGTAGAAGTCTTGGAGACATAGGGGTAGGCAGAGAATTCATGAACCAAACGCAAACTTCATGGGAAACACTTCAAAGAGTCAACAAATGGGACCTCACATTATTGAAAGTTTCTGCACTTCAAAGGAAATCACAGAGTGAAAAGAAAACCAACAGAGTGGGAAAAATTTTAACCAGCAACCCCTCAGAAAAAGAGCTTGTGTCCAGAATATATAAAGAATTGAAAAACATCAAGCCTCCCAAATTCAAAGACCCTCTCCAAAAATGGGCATCTGAGATGAACACATAGTTCTCAGAGAAAGATATACAAATGGCAAATAAATACATGAAGAAATGTTCACCATCACTGGTCATTCGAGAAATGCACATTAAAACAGTATTGAGATTCCACCTTACTCCAGAAAGAATAGCTGCCATCTAGAAATCAACTGATAACAAATGTTGGCGAGGCTGCAGGGAAAAAGGAACACTGCTCCACTGTTGGTGGGAATGTAGACTGGTGCAACCATTATGGAAATCCATATGGAGAGTTCTCAGAAGACTAGGATTAGAAGCCCCATTCAATCCAGCTATTCCCCTCCTGGGCATTTTCCCCAAAGAATTGAAAAGTTCATATCACAGTGATATATGTGCACCCATGTTCATAGGTGCACAACTTGTGATAGCTAAATCCTGGAAACAACCAAGATGCCCATCAACTACAGAGTGGATGAAAAAGATGTGGCATTTTTATACAATGGAATATTACTCAGCTATAAAAAGGATGATCTTGAGGCCTTCATAGGCAAATGGAGACAACTTGAGACTATCCTCATTAGTGAAATAAATAAGAATCATATTTATAAATATCGTATTGTGTCTCTAGTGTAAAAAGAAAATAAGAACTACAAGTGTAATAAAACCAAAATATGTAATTGCTATTGTAGAAAAGCGAGGAAAAGGAAGTGCTCTAAGGGATATAACTGCATATAACTTTGAGTGTGTAAATAGATGACCATATTGCTGAATCTTTGTTGGATTTTTGAAAAAAAAAAGATAAAACAGTGATATAACCAATCTTCTCCACCTTATCTCTACTATGCTATTTTTATGTCATTGTTGTTTGTTTACTTTTCTCCTTCATTCCTCTGTCTGCACTTTCTTTGAGGCCTTTCTGGTATTGTTTCTGGAATCCCGGTGATTTTCTTCTCTCTCTCTAGAATGTCCTTCAGTATTCTTTGCAGGGTTGGATTGGTGATCACAAACTCCCCTAGTTCCTCTTTGTCATAGAAATATCTTATCTCTCCATGAATTTTGAGAGACAGTTTTGCAGAGTAAATCATTCTGGGTTGGAGGGTTTTTTTTTTCAGAGCTTGGAATATTTCACTGCAAGCTCTTCTTGATTTGATGGTTTTCATCAAGAACTCTGCTGTGATTTTGATGAGTTTTCCTTTATAGGTAATCTGTTTCTTTTCCCTGACCACTATTAATATTCTGTTCTTGTGATGGATTTCTGAAATCCTGATTATTATATGTCTGGTTTAGATCTGTTTGGGTTGTAGCTGGCTGGAGTTCTGCATGCCTCATTTATCTGAACTTCACTTCTGTTGCTTATGTTTGGGAACTTTTCCTTAATTATTTCTGTGAATAGACTTTTTATTTCATTTGTATTTGTTACTCCATCTTCATTCACATATTTTATTCTTAGGTTATAAATCCTCTTGACATCTTCTAGCCTTCCTTTCATGATCATATGTTGCAAATCTATCTTCAAGTTTTGAAAATTTGTCTTTATTTTCTGTTAAAAGTTTTTGCCAGCCTTCAATATTCTTAGGTTATAAATCCTCTTGTAGTCTTCCAGCCTTCCTTTCACAGTCATACATTGCAAATCTATCTTCAAGTTTTGAAAGTTTGCCTTTAGTTTCTGTTAAAAGTTTTGACCAACTTTAAATGGAGCTTTTAATTTCCTGATCTATTTTGAGGGTCTGTTTCATGTATTCTAGATTTTGCTTATATTCTTCATCAAAGGCTTCTCTCCTTTCTCTGGGTTCCTCCATTCTTTCATTTGTGTCTACTTGAGGATTACCCAGGATTTCTTTTATTAATCTTCTTATATCTTGCTTCACCTGAGTTAGAATTTCAGATTTAAATTCATTGATGAGATCACCAAAATATTTCTTTATTTCCAATGTGGCTGTATCTGATATTACAGGTTTGCTACCCTCAACCTCCTCTGTCATTTCTATCTCTATATAGTGTGTCTTTCGATACTCTTTTTTTTTTGGCTTTGTGAATGTGAACTTCTTCAGTTGTTCTTTGTCATGGAAGTATCTTGTTTCTCCATTAAATTTGAATGAAAGTTTTGCTGGGTACAACAGTCTGGGTTGAAAGTTGTTTTGTTTCAAGGCTTGAAATACCTCACTCCAGGATCATCTTGACTTGAGGGTTTGTGCTGAAATGTCTGCTGTGATTCTAATGGGCTTTCCTTGGTGGGTGAGTTGTGTCTTTACTCTAACAGCTTTTAGTATTCTGTTTTTATGCTGTATGTCTGAGACCTTAATTATCATATGTCTGGGTGTAGATTTATGTTGGTTGTGACTGTTTGGGGTTCTATATGCCTCAGTTATCTGCATATCAGATTTTTTTTCCCTATGTTTGGGAATTTTTCTTCTATTTCTTGTGTGAATATTTGGCTATGTCATTTGCATTGGCTCCTACCTCTTCATTCATGCCTATTAATATTATTTTTTTCTCTTTGCATCATCGTGAAGCTGTTGTATTGTAACTTCATACTGCTTTGTTATTTTTAAAAGTTCTACCCTTTCCTGTTCACTAATTGTGATCCTGTTCTCCCAGTCCAAAATCCTATCTTCAGCCTCATTTAAATGGTTTTGCACACTTTGCATAGAATTTTGTTTCTTGGATGTCTCTTTGAGTTTGTTTCATGAAATCTGCATGTTTTCTATTTTGTTCATTCAAAGTTTCAATCAGTTTCCCATGCTCCTGTACTTTTTTCTCAATTTCTTCTTTAGCTGCACTCAGCAACTCCTTTACTAAGGTTATTATTTCTATCTTTACATGAGAGAGTACCTCTAATTTGATTTCCTCTATGGCCTCATGGGGTTGTTTTTTGTATTTCACTCACTATCTTTTCAGAGGTTTCTGGTGTGTTACTTTTGGGGTCCTCAATTTCAATGTCTCCTGTACTTGCTCCTGGTGTACCAGATGTTTGAGCTTGTGTTTTGCTTTTTCTTTTTGCCATTTTCCCTGTTTCAAGTTAATATTTGGTCCTTCAATTCCACTAGTGTCCACTGTTGGTAGTATGTATCTTTTGGTCCTAATGTAAGGTTAATATTTGTCCAATTGCTGGGTCCCACAATGAAGAGGTGGGCCAGTCACCTGACTTCCCACTGCAGAGCCTGTTGGGTGAGTTCTATATACTTCTTTGACTGTTAAGTCTAGTAGCATTGATGTAAGTCAACTTTTAGTTCCTGCTATTACTTTATCTTCTGGTTATTCTGGGTCACCAAATCTCCCTGTCTATAGTATTTGTGTTAGCTGAGGCCCTACTGTGTCCCTATTGTGTGCTCTGTGTCCCATACACCCTTTTGATTTTCTCCAAGTTGGGGGAGTCCTTATTGGCACACTCCTTACTCTGTCTGATATTTTCTGTGTGCAGGGAGGAGTCACCACCACTCTTGTCAGACTCACAAACATCTCACAGTTAGTTGGAGGCAGCTTTAGTACTAGCCCTATTTACCTACTGTATACTTCCGTTTTAGGGGCATACTCACCAAACTGACTAGAGCCTGCTGAGATCTTCCCATTGGATGAGGCAGTCACTGAATCTCCCCTATCTTTAGGTCACCAGAGCTGGTATGGGGTAGCTGTGCTTTGGAACATGGACTTGGACCAGAATGATTTCAAATGTGCTAGAGGTATCTCCAGTTCAGTAAGAAGTGAGCTTCTCTGCTAGAAGAAACCACTGTGCATGGGCTTGGTTTGTTTTGCAAAACGTCTTGGGAAAAATCAACCCAGTTAGGTTAGCTGGATTCCCTGAAGAGAGAGCCTGGTTGTTGTTCATGGAAGCAGTCTTGGCAAATATGAAAATATTGTAGCTTGCAGAACCTGAGCTGGGAAAAACCACTAGACTCCTCCCTGAAAAGCTTGGTCCTTAAGTGCATTCGATTTCCTTGTGGAAATCATACCTGGCTGACTTCTTACTGAGGCCCCAGTGAACAAGGTCCAGGTCACACTCCACTGAGTCACCCAGATGGTGCTGATCTTTGGAAGATCTTTGATCTTCTAACCTCTCTGTGCATGCAGGAGATGATAGAGCTGGGGCAGGTTAACTGGGTTCCCCAGTTGTGCAGTGATATGGCTGTTAAGTAGGTCAGAAGGCAGCACTCCTCACCACTAGACTGCTTTTGAAGGTCCAGAGTGGTGTTACTTCTGCAACTCAAGGACAGGGTTAGGCCCCAGCAACAAACCATCAGTCCTGGTACCTTCCAGATGACATGGTTGATGATGTTTAAGACAAACTGCAAAGAAAGAAAAACTCAGGTGATTTGTAGCAACATTATTGTTGGAATTTGAAGCTTGTAAGAAATGAAAAGCCATAGGGACAGTAATCTCAGAGATAAAATCCCATTTCTTGCAGAAATACGACCCACCCTGCAAATTCCATGCACTGCAATTAAATGCTGAGCTTGTTGAAGACACTGCCATAACTTAGCCATGTTTTTCAGTGAGGGACCATTTCCCCAGGGGTTTCCTTTTCTGTACAGTAAAACTTTTCCAAAGAAACTGATTGAGAAAAGTTTCAGTGTATTTCACTTATGCTAGTGTCATTCCCATACTGCTTTTGTATCCCATAAAGGTGAAGAAAATGTAGAAATTTAAAGCTTAAGAAAACTTATTTCTCCTGAATTCTTTACTAAAAACAAACAGAGGAAAAACAAAGAAAAGACGCCTCCAGGAGTGCAAGTCTGGCTCAATGGCTGACTAGTGATCGACTGCAGATGGGTGCTGCTCCTCCCCACACCTCACTGCCCCTCTTTTTGCTTGTACACAAATGGCAGAGTTCATCTAGTTCACCTTCACTATCCTTACCAGGTCAAACATTCAAGCACTGAAGTACAGTAATAATGGATAAGATCACCAGCTCTTCCTGTGCTTCTGCCTCTCTCTCTCTCTCTCTCTCTCTCTCTCTCTCTCTCCCTCTCCCTTTCCCTCTCTCTCTTACTCTCTCTTTTTCACTCTCTCTTGCTCTCTCTTGTTCTCTCTCTCTCTCTCCCTCTCTCTCTATGAAAATAGTGGTCATGATCTGGTACTATTTAAGAGCTTCCTCTGCAAAAATATCATTGTCCCAAAGATCATTCATTGAACAAATAGCACTGAGTCATATCAAGTGCCAAAAAGATCCTAGGTGTTTCAAATTTGCCAAAGAAAAATATAGTGCCAGGACTCATGGACATTACAATAACCATATCTCCTTAAGGACACGATGAAAATAAAGGTACTGTGGCAGATTTGCAACTGGTGGTCAGCTTGTAATACCAGCTGAAATGAATCACTGGTACTTCATGAGTGTGGTGCTGAGTGTGGACAGCCCACCTGAGGGTTGTTGCCAACATAAAAAGGAGAACTGGAGAGGAACAGGTGTAATGTTTTTTGTTCTCTTTATTGTTGGTTCTCTGGTTTGCCACTAATGCTGCTAAGGAGCTTGTCATGCTGGCTTCCTGATATGAACTTGGCTGTTCTCATTTTTGGAGGAGCTTGGGACCTCATTGTGGCTGAGGATAGTTGTGGTACTTTTCAGGGGAGCCCTGGTCCTTACTTTGAATGTCACTTCTTGGCTCTAGTGCAAAGCCCTTGACCTACTGACACAGATCATTCCTCCTACTGGCACAGACTTCCTAGCTTCCATGTCTAACCTGTGCTGCCTGACCCAGCACAGATCCATGAAACAGACTGGCATGAGACATTGTCGTGGGCTGCATATCTTCAGCTGAACTCCTGCAGGATGTTGCCATTGAATCCAGTCCTTCAGCTGGATTTTTATGGTCTTTACTGTGTGGATGGATTTCCTGTACTTTTCATGTTGGACTCTTTGAGTGACTGTTATAAAATAATTTTACAATTTACCTGTCCTGTATGAATTTTTTTTCCTGCAAACCCTGACTACAACAGTTACAAACAAAATTTGATATGATGCCTGGATAAGCATAAGTCTGAAGAAAAATGAGCTCATTACTAGAACAGTTGGTACATTTTTTATAGGGTGCTCAGGAAAGGGCATTGATTGCCAGATTACTGACTGCTCTGGGAAGAAGAACACAGGGAATGGGAAATATGGGAGAAAACTCAAGAGACTGTCACCGTTCTGCAGTCAGGAGATGATTGTAACCTCAGGCAGGAGAGCAGAAGTGAAGATTTTAGGAAGTTGCCAGAGTCCAATTCAGTAGCCATTATGCATACTTGACTACTTAAAGGAGAATGTAATTAATATCCAACAAAGTACATTATTTCAGTGACACTAGACAGATTTCCAATGCTGAGTAGCTACATGACTTGGCCTCACTATGTGTCAACACAGAAAAAGAAAGAAGAGTCCCATGTTTAGAAAGAATTTTATTGTAGCATTGATCTGGACTATGGGGAACCACCCAGATGACTCTCCTATAATCTCCTTGGAAACAAAAGAAATTATCTCCTTTTTGGATAAACTTGGCCCTATCTCCATGTATTAATATGTACGAAACTGGCTAGACTATTTCTTTGTTTCTTCAATTGGATTTAAGCAATATAAATTCAGCTGGATGAGGAACTGATGTGTAAACTCCAAGGCAAGGCAACAGGTTAGTGTTATCTCACCCAAAGACTCCCCAAATACATGGGTGAGACTGGTGGGACAGAAACCATGCTCCAATGTTGTCAGCTGGAACTGAGCCTCAAGAAAGAGGCTATGATTTCCCAGGGCAAAAAGGATTGTACATCAGAACTGAAGCACCAACCCCAAATTATTAGAAACTTCCTGAGTTGTGTTATGCAGATTACTCTCTTGGCATTTCTTGCCCTCTACATATCAGAGGTGATCTCAGACTTCCCACCCAGCCCTGCTCAAAGTAGCCATGACAATCATATATTTCCCACTACTCTCACTGTCACTCACTTCCAAACCATTCCACTCATGGAGAATTAATGCAACCTGGGTTGGGCTCTAGGTCATGGCCTTTGTTTGGGTGAGCCACCATCTTGGCTGGACTTAGGACCCCTTGGCTCCTCACAACTGTATAGATGCCTTAGTGTCTTTCTTCTCAACATGGGTTGTACTGGATGTGGTAAATTGGAACTGACTCACTAGAACTCCAATATCTTCTTGGGATTGCAATTATAAACCTTCCTGGACCTTGACGATGATGGGAAAGGGTTCTCTATACTGGATCTCACCTGCTTCACATGATAAAATGTTTACCTTGAATATGAGCTCTGTGGAGGGACCTTCTCTGTCTTATGTGCTAATGCACTGAAAACCAGCCCCAGTACATAGCACATGTTCCATTATTCAGACTGACGAAATCATCAAGTGAACCTAGGAACCTGCAATGGATAACTAAGTGAGTTTTGCTGCAGTAGATGATGTGACAGCAACACAGCATTACAAATCATGTTTCTGAAAATATTTTCATTACATGGAAAATTGAATAAATTCTTGAGACTTTCTGCCAATTCTTAGACTGATTCTCCCTCTTCTTCTTTAGGAAAAGAGTGGAGAATTAGGGGGGAAAAGTAATCTTATTTTTAGCTGATCACAATTCCAATAGAATTAAAGATTACACTTTCCAGTCTCCCTTTCAATTAAAGGTGACCATGTGATTCACATTTAGTGAAGTGGCAAATTTAGAGAATTTCCTAAAAGCAAGGAACTGGTTTATCCACCTCCTTTCTCTTTTTTTTTGCCTTCAGCAATATAAATAAAACCCTACAGTAGCAAGGTTGTCTCACACAAGTTACAATTACTATATCAAAAGCTCAAAAGATACCTTTGTGGGAAGATGTAGAGAAAAACTGTTGGTAGGAATATAAGTTAGTATAGCCCCAATGGAAAACAGTATGAAGGAATCTCATAAAAGCAAAAATAAATTCACCATGTAATCTGGCTACCACACTCCTGAGTACAAATCCAAAGCAAATATAGTCAGCATGTCAAAAGATACATGCATTCCCATGTTTATTGTGGCATTCATAAAACTAGAGAAGATATGGAATCAGCCTTCGTGCCCATCAACAGACCAATAGATAAAGAAACTGGTACAACCTAAGTGGAGTAGTACTCACCCTTACAGAAATGAAACCCTGTCATTTGTTGCAACATGGATGGATGAAATAAACTAAACATAGAAAGACACAGAATATATCACATATGCTCTCTCATAGGTGCAACAGAAAGGAAATGGGTGGGAAGGGAAGGGAACAGAAGGGAAAAGGAAAAGTGCAAAGGAAGCAGGAAGTTGAGCAGTGACCACAAGGTTCTAGGAACGTGCAAGAAGAGGGAAAGGTTGGAAGAAGGCTGAATGGATGTGATAATTCCTGTGTTATGTACATACAGAAATATCACAGTGAACCATGAATATCTGCTAATAAAATGTGTTCATAATAAATTTTAATCTAAAGCGATGTGCTGCCCACCATCAAGTGTTCATGAAGAATCCCTGGGCATGGATACAATGAGGGCTGTATCTGGGCCGTTAGGGCAGTTTCCCTGGCACTCGCTGAGAAAGCATCCAGGGTGAGTGTGATCATTAGAGCTCCAAAGTTGTTGCCCTGGCTATGGGTGCTGTTGCAGGCTTATACGTGAAGGAGAGAGAAATTCAAGGGCAATAATTACACAGATACTAGCAAGGGAGTATAATCATGTAAATGAAAAAAGGATATGGAAGGGACCTATGAATCTACCCAAGGGACAAAGATTGTCACAGAAGGCCTTGCATTGTAGGTACATTTGATTTATTTGGTTTTTTGTGCTTAAATTAAATTAAATTTGATTTGTTTTGGTACCAGGGATCAAACTCATGACTTTGCACTTCCCAGGTAGGTGCAGTACTGTGAGCTGTATACCTGGCCCCTTATTTTTCATTTATTATCTGTATTTGGTATAATTTAGATATGCATAATAATCACATTCATCATAGGGAACTTGTATCTGTATATATATTTTAGTTTGTGTCCTTTTTTCCTCCATTCCCCTCCCTTCCTGTCAACCCCTCTTATCACCCTTATTTACAAAGTTTTGTTTCCATTTTATCCTTTTTTTCTCATTTTTTCTTTTCCCTTCCTCCTCCCACCTAGGTCCCCTTACTTTCTAAACTGTTCCTTACTGTTTCACAATATTTATTATAGATTTTGTTTTTATTTATACTTTCAGTTTCTCTCACCAGAGAAATGTAACATTTACACATGTGTCCAATTTATTTCACTTAATAATATGGTCTCAAGGTCCATCCATTTAGATTAAAATGTCTCAAGTTTATCCTTCTTAATGGCTGACAAGTATTCCATTGTACAAAAAACCACATCTTCTTTATCCATTCATAGGTTGATGGGCATTTGGATTATTTCCAAGATTTAGCTTTTATAGACAGTGCTAATATAAACATGAGTGTGTATCTATCACTTTGTTATGATGTTTTTAATTCTTCCAGGAAGATACCAAGAAGAATAGCTGGTTCAAATGGAACTTCCAGTCCTGTTTTGGTTTTTTGTCTTGTTTTGGTTTTTTGTTTTTGTTTTTGTTTTTTAATCTCCACACTGAGTTCCACAGTGTTTTCACCAGTCTACACTCCCATCAACAGTGATAGGAGCCCACAGCCTTTCCAGTGTTTGTTACTGGTTGATTTTTTGTTGTTGTTCATACCCAATCTTTATGTAGAGAGATGGTATCTCATCATTGTTTTAATCTGAATCTCTCAAATTATCAGTGATGTGGAACATTTTTTCATATTTTTTGTCATTTGTAATTCTTCATCTGAGATATGTGTGTTATCTCAAACATCCATTATGAATTGGATCTTTAAAGTTGTCAGGTCTGATTTTTTTTCAAGTATTTATATGTTGCAGATATTAGTCCTTTGTCTGAGGAACAGCTGGCTAAGATTTTTCCCCACTCTGTGGGCTGTCATTTTACTGTTGGTGGTTTCTTTTGCTATGCAAAAGATTTTTAATAAGAAGAGATCCCAGTTGGGGTTTTGTTCATAAAGTCTTTGTCTTTTCTTTAAGTGTTCTACTTAGTCTCTCTTCCAGCAGGATTAGCATTTCTATTGTAATATTTATATATTTGATCTATTTGCATTTTAGTTTAGTGCATGGCAATAGAGAAGCATGTAGTTTTAATCTTTGGCATGTGGAGAGCCGGTTTTTGCAGCAGCCTTTATTAATGGGGCTATGTTTCTTCCAGGGAACATGTTTAGGCCTTTTGTCAAAGACAAGTTGGTTGAGCATGTTTGAAATTATCTCTGCACCTTTTATCTCTTCCACTGACTCTAAGAACTATTTTTTGTTGTTGTTTTGTTTTCTTTTTGCCACTGCCATGCTGTTTTTTTGTCACGGTAGCTTTATAGTATATTTTCAAGTCAGGAGCTGTGATTCCCCTTGCCTTGTTTTTTTTGCCAAGCAATACAATTGTATTTGCTACTATAGAAGTCTTCTGGTTGCAAATGAAATTTAGGAATTTTTCTCCATGTTTGTGAGGTATGCTAATGGTATTTTGATTGGGATTGCTTTAAAGCTGTATAAGAATTTTGAAAGTATGGCCATTTTCACTACATTGGTTCTTCCTACCCAAGAGCAAGGGATATTTTTGCATTTTCTGATGTCCTCTTCAATCTCTTTTTTTAGAGTACTGTGGTTTTTAAAATAGAGGCCTTTTACATCCTTTGTTATATTGATTCCTAAGAATTTCATGTTTTTAGGTGCTATCATGAAAGGTATGGTTTCCCTAATTTTTCTCCATTAGCTTTTTATATGTGTAGAGGAATGCTACTAATTTTTGAGTGTTGACTTTGTATGCAGTTGTAGGACTGAATCTGTTTATTATAACTGTAAGTCTTTTGGTAGATTTTTTTATGTCTTCTACATATAATATCATGTCATCTGCAAATCATGGTAGTTAAACTTCTTCCATTTTCTTGTCTGACTGCCCTGGATAATTTTTTTTTTAATGTAAAGCATTAAAAAAACTCAAACATACATAAAAACAGTAAGTCCCCAACAGTACTGTGCTACTATGCACTATTTCTTTTATTTAAAGAAAAAATTTTAAACAGAAACAGGGTAGAAATAATACAAAAATCTCAAAAACAAAAACAAAAATAGTAACCAGTGAGAAATTACTAGTTGACAATTACATATTTTCCTCCCAGAAGTAGTTGCTCAAGTTACAAAAGTAAAGCCTACAAAGTGGACATCCAAACAGTGAGACTGCAATCATTTTGTTCACCCATCCAACAAAAACTTAGCAACATGGTTATCAATCCCACACGCTCTAACATACATGCAGTTATATCCTTCAGAATACTTTCTTTTCCTCTCTTTTTTTTCTTTACAATAACTATAATCCATTCTCATAAACTACTTAGAAGTTCTACACATGTGTAAATCTCTACATGTATACCTAGCCTTTCTATATTAGAGGGAGAAACAAATCAAAACAAATCAACAATACACATTCCTAGAGAAACACAAAAAGGACATATAAAACCACAATACTAGGTGATCTATTGTAGTTACTATGATGTCTCTTGTTGTTTTCAATAAAATTGTATATATATTATCAAACAAAGTATAATTAAACAGCATTGCATTACACTATTACTAAAATCTAAACATTGGAGACATTATAGGACTTCAAAGTCAGTTAACAATCAAACCAGAATGGATATCCTATTGAATCTTGTCATCTTCAGAGTAGTTGCCTCTTCTCTCAGACTTGATACTCTCAAGCATACCAGATTCAGATAAAATCAGTCAAGATAAAGCAGCAATATAACCAATCTTCTCTGTCTTATCTCTGTTGTGCTATTTTTCTGTCGTTGTTTGTTTACTTTTATCCTTCATTCCTCTGTCTGCCCCTTTCTTTGAGGCCTTTCTGCCATTGTTCCTGGAACCCTGGTGATTTCCTTCTCTCTCTCTAGAATGTCCTTCAATTTTCTTTGCAGGGTTGGATTGGTGGTCACAAACTCCCCCCCCCCCGTTCCTCTTTGTCGTGGAAATATCTTATCTCTCCATTAATTTGGAGAGACAGTTTTGCAGGGTAAATCATTCTGGGTTGGAGGTTATCTTCTTTCATAGCTTGGATATTTCGCTGCAAGCTCTTCTTGATTTGATGGTTTGCATCAAGAACTCCACTGTGATTTTGATGAATTTTCCCTTATAGGTAATCTGTTTCTTTTCTCTAACCACTTTTAATATTCTGTTCTTGTGATAGATTTCTGGGATCCTGATTATTATATGTCTGGTGTAGATCTGTTTGGGTTGTAGCTGGCTAGAATTTTGCATGGCTCATTTATCTGAATTTCACTTCTGTTACCTATGTTTGGGAAGTTTTCCTTAATTATTTCTGTGAATAGACTTTTTATTTCATTTCTATTTGTCACTGCATCTTAATTTACATATTTTATTCTTGGATTATAAATCCTTCTAGCCTTTGTATCATTGCATCCTGGTTCCTTGATATTTTTAAGAGATCCTTCCTTTCATGATCATACGTTGCAAATCTATCTTCAAGTTTTAAAAGTTTGTCTTTAGTTTCTGTTAAAAGGTTTTTCCAGCTTTCAATGGAGTTTTTAATTTCCTGATATTCTCTTTGGATGTTTCATGTATTCTAGGTTTTGTTTATATTCTTCATCAAAGGCTTCTCTCCTTCCTATGGGTTCCTATATTCTTTCATTTGTGTCTACTTGAGGATTACTCAGCATTTCTTTTATTAATCTTCTTATATCTTGCTTCACCTGAGTTAGAATTTCAGATTTAAATTCATCAATGAGATCACGGAAGTGTTTCTTTATTTCTGATAAGGGTGTGTCTGATATTACAGTTTTGCTGCCCTCAACCTCCTCTGCATTTACCTCTACTGGACTCACTTTCCCTGGTTTGGCAGTTCGAGGCCTTTTGCTGTTTCTCTGTCTTGTGATCTTTCTGGCCCCCTTCAGACAGGTGGGTGGTGGAGGTCTCCGGCCTTTGATATTGCTTCTGGCTAATGTTTCCAGAATTATGTCACATAGGAGTGGTGATAATGGACATCTTTGTCTTGTTCCTGATTGTAGAGGAAAGTTTTAATTTTTGACCCTTTACTATGATATTTGGCTCTGTTCATATAGTATAATACATTTATTTGATTTGCATAGAGTGAGACATCTATACATCCCTGGGATGAGTTATACTTGGACATGGCATAAAATTTTCTTTAGGTTATGCTGAATTCTATTTTTCAATATCTTATTGAGAATTTATGTGTTAATGTTCATTAGAAAGATTGACCTTTATTTCTCCCTTTTGGGTGGGTCCTTCTCTGTTTTTTCATATCAGGGAATGCTTGCTTCCAGGAATGACACTGAGAATTTGCTTCCTTTTTAAGTTCATTGAAGAATTTCATCGATAGTGACATTAGGTCTTTTCTAAAGTCTTGTAATGACTCCATCAGGGCTTGTGGTTTTCTTTATAGGTAAATTTTTCATTACATTTTCAATTTCTTTGAGAGCTATTGGGTTACTTAGAATTTTTATGTCTTTTTGATTTAGTTTTGGTATACCTGGTATTCAGTTTTATATGTACCTAGAAATATGTCCATTTTTTCTGAGTTTTCCATCTTACTAGAGTAAAGGTTCTCAAAGTAGGTATTGATGGTCTTCTTCATTTCCAAAGAATCCATTGTGATTTACCCTTTTAACTCCTAATTGCATGAATTTGAGAGTTTTCTTTTCTTTTTTTTTTTTTGATAAGGTGACTAAGAGTTTGTCAATTTTATTTACTCTATCAAAGAACCAACTCTTTGATTCACTGATTTTTTGTTTTGTGTTCTTAGATTCAATAGCATTAATTTCTGCTCTGATTTTTTAGTTTTCTCTCTCCTAAAAGCTTTGGGTTTGACTTGTTCATCTTTCTTCCAGCAGTTTGAGGTTCAACATCAGGTTATTTATTTCAATTGACTGTTTCCTGATGTGTGAGTTCACCACAATTAATTTCCCTCTTAGGAATGCTGTCGCTGCTGTAGAGAAACAAAGAAGAAGAAAGCAAGAGACTATCAAGGCCAACCTGAAAGAATAAAGACAATCTTTATTCACATGTAAATATCAGAAAGCTAATGAAGACTAATGAAAAAAAAGAGACAGGAAAGAGAAAACAAGCCAAACAATCAAAGTCAAAACCTAAACAACCATCACTCCAAAAGAAAAAATTCCTCTTGTGCCCCAGTTCTGTGTTAGCTCCTTAGTCAGCATCAGAATCTGCACTGAGCAACCCCACCAAGTCTGCAGCAGGATTACTGCCAGGGTAGGGCTGATCTTGACCACAACACTGAGGCCTCTCATGCACTGTTTGTAGGGCCAGTTTAGTGCCAATATCCCACCACCAGTCAAGGCTGCTCACCTAGCTGTGCCACTGGTCACAGAACAGGGGACTTCTTCCAGGGCAGTGTAGCTAGGGCTGAGACTGGCTTTTGGTCCTTGGCAGAATGGAGTCTGGGTGTTTCTAGTTTCTACTTCTGGGCAGAACTCCCAGCAGTCTCCTATCCAAATGCTGGCTGTCTGCTGTGAGTGGTTGAACCTTTCTTCTTTCCTCTCAGGGACACTGCTGTTGAAGTGCTCCTGTGGCCATTCTGCTTCAGGAGTGTAAACCCCAACCTCTTTAAAGTAGAATGGAATGGCTGTTCTGTCTCTCTGTTGCTGTTCCTATGATTGACTCAATGGGAAGGATTTTAACACAAGTCAAAGATGTATAGGATTTGCCATATAGAAAAGGCAGTTAAAGTCACACCACACAGAAGAAGTAGCATATTCTGAATTATTCTTTTTGTAGCCATCCATGCAGGTGACTAATAGGCACAACAAGTGTTACAGTTTGTACCTAGATGTCACTCCAAAGCCTCAGATGTTCATAGGTGGGGCTTTTCAAATGTGGCTGGATCTAGAATGTGTGATACTGGGATAAAGAGTGTTAATAACTAAATTAGTTTAGCATAGTTCTGCGAGTGGATAATGAAAGCCACACCCTGGGTATGGGGACAATAATCAATAGGCTTTTAGGCTGGATGGAATAGAAATAGAGAGAGGAAAGACAGCAGGCTGCTGCTGCTACCACCTCCTTCCTGCCCTGCCATGGACTATTTCTCCTCTATGATGTCCCTCAGCCATGCTGCCCTGCCTTGGATACAGCTGTCCATAGACTGAAACCTCTACAAACTGTGAGCTGAGATAAACATTTCCTCCTTTAACCCTGGGTGTTAAGTGTTTCATCTTAGCAATGACACAAAATACGTAAGGAAATCCCAGGAGCCTTCTACTTGCCTTACAGCCATGGTTCCCCTACACTCACTGACCCACAAGAGAAAGGGCAACATCCCCAAGGCTGCAGCATCACAGAGATGCTGCATTTCTCTACCTGAGAAGCTGCCTGCATTATTTCAACTGTTCCTCAAAAAATGTGCTATGATGCAGTGAAAATTCAATGCCACTCTGTCCAAATTCAGAGCCGATTTTGTGATGTTTTGTCAAGTCTGTACAGTGATGAGTGACAGCATAGTGATGTGGAGATTCTCAGGGGAAACACATAGGCACAGATGTCCACATCACAACTACTGTCACCCAGAGATAGAGACAGACAGTCAAACAAGTACACTTGGCCTAATCACTCACCATGAGGGACAGAGATCTGGGGTGGAAACACACATGAGCAGTATTTCCACCCCCTACACTTCGGCTTAAATTTTTCATTTTTATTAGTACATGCTTGCATCATAATAACTACATTCATTGTTAAAGTATCTTATATGTCAGCATATCAGAAAAACTGATAATCCTCCAGGGAGTACTGTGGTGACTGTAGCACAAGACTATAAGAAACATTGAAAATGATAGAAAACTCCCAGGGTTTAAAAGCCAAAGATGCACTGTTCATATTAGAACAGTAAAACAAACTGATGACTTCACTGACTGTCTCCTGAGGATTTTGATTATTGTTTTCATGCTTTAATGAAATATTGGTTTTTATCTTGAGAGAGGATAAATAAACAGGAGAACAAAAGGAGAAATAATTTCAACACATAAAATGTTTCAAAATAGTCTCCTTTCCACTCAGTGTAGTTGAATAGGAGAGATAGATCCTGATGGTGTATAGCATGGCAAGATAACTATGAGTATAAACAATTATTTAAACAATTATTTCCCAGGAGCAAGTTGAAGGACATTGAATTTTTCACACATAAAGACATGATTAATGTCCATGATGAAGGATATGCCTATTACTCAATCTGATCATTAAACATTCTATATCTGAATTGAAATACCTGAAATGAAATATTGTATCTCATAATTATTTATAATTGCTATGCATGAATGAAAAACAATCCTATAATTTTTTAAATGTGCTTTACATTTGCACTTATTTCACCCAAAGTCATGATATGGCTGGGTAACATGGAGTAAGTGAGAGTCTGCAAGAGCAAGTGAGAATATACAAACTGTCCTTGGAACAGTATTCTGGGATAACAGGGGTTTGGGTTATTAAGAAGAATCACAGTAGTATGGAAATTCCTTGTATTGGCTACTACTGGTCTTGAACATCTCATAAAACTCAAGACTTATTCAGCAACAGACTCCGTTTTCAAACACTCTTCAATCCTTTCATGATTCTTTCAAACCATGTGTCTTGTTTTTACTCCACAATATCCTCAAGGTGATTTTCACCTCTGCATTTCTGAGTGTGTAGATGAGGGGGTTCACCATAGGGGTGATGACTGTGTAGAGCACAGTGCATGCAGGAGGTTACTGAGGCTGGGGCAGGTTAACTGGGTTCCCTAAACCAGTTGTACAGTGATGTGCCTGTTAAGTAGGTCAGAAGGCAGTGCTCCTCACCATTAGACTGCCTTTGATGGTCCAGGGTGGTGCTACTTCTGCAACTCAAGGACAGGGGTGGGCCCCAGCAACAAACCAGTGGTCCAGGTACCTTCCAGATAACAAGGTAGATGATGTTTAAGACAATCTGCAAAAAAAAGAAAAACTCAGGTGATTTGTAGCAGCATTATTATTTGAGTTTAAAATATTTAAGAAATAAAAGTCATAGGAACAGCAATCTCAAAGACTATAAAATCCAGTTTGGGTGTAGAAACTATGCCCTGCAAAGCCCAAGCACTGGATTAATTCTGAGATCTTGGAAGGCACTGCCGTAACGTGAGCCATGTCTTTCAGCGAGGGACCATTTCCCCATGGACTTCCTTTTCCCTATAGTAAAACTTTCCAAAGAAACTGATTGAGAGAAGTTTCAATATGTTTCAATTATGTTAGTGTCATTCTCATACTGTTTTTGTAAGCAGTAAAGGGAAAGAAAATGAAGAAATTAGAAGCTTAGGTAGAAAAAGCGCTTTCCTCAAGAGTTAATTACTAAATATGAACAGAATAAAAACAAAGAAAAGAAGCCTCCAGGAGTTCAACTCTGGCTCAGTGGCTGACTAGTGATCAGACTGCAGATGGGTGCTGCTCCTCCCCATACCTCACTGCCCCTCTTTCCACTTCTATACAAATGGCAGAGTTCATCTAGATCACCTTCACCATCCTCACAGGTCTAACATTCAAGCACTGATGTACGTATTCATGGATAAGATCACCTCCTCTTCCTGTACCTCCATCTTTCTCTCTGTCTCTGATGGCAGTGGTGGTGATTTTGTAACACTCTGAGAATGAAGAGACAATGAGGTCATGACAATAGTGTTTGAAAGAGGGAATGATTACTTGCAACCAGTGCTAAAAAAGGTCATCCTGGGAAGTGGTTAGTCATGAGGTAGAACATGCACAGGTCCTGAATCCATTCCTGCAACAAGGAAGGAGAATCCTAGGACAAGCTGACTGCATTTTCTAGGTGCAGGTCTGAGTTTCCCTATTTGGGACCCAGCTCAGCACCTCTGTCAGAATTTGGGTTGTGAACAGGTGATCATGAGAGGCTGTGTTAGTTGGCTCATGAGAGCCTGAGTTTAAGTTGGTCAGCCTCAGAGCCATCAGGGTCATGGCCCACGGCTGTTTTGTCCCTATCCCTGAGTGCCAGCCACAGTTTAAAGCAGATGGAAACCCAGAAAGCCCTGTAGTTTTGTGCTATCCAATTCAGTAGCACTAAACATACTTGACCATTTCAATGGAAGTGTAATTGATATCCAACAAAGTACATTTTTTTCAGTGACAGATTTCCAACACTCATTAGCTACAGACTCGGCCTCACTATGTATCAGCACAAATAAAGAAAGAAGAGTTCAATCTTCAGAAGTGTTGTGTTACAGTGTTGACCTGAACCACACCCACTGCACACAGTAGAAGGTTTACCTTGAATTTAAGCTCTGTGGAGGGACCTTCTCTGTCTTATATGCCATTGTGACCCTAGCACTGAAATCTGTCCCTAGTAAATAGCACATATCCCATTACTTAGACTGAAGAAATAATCAAGTGAACCTAAAAACCTATAATGGGCAATTAAGTAAATTTTGCTACATTAGAAAATGTAACAGCAACAGGGCATTACAAATCATGTTTCTGAAAATATTTTCATTATATGGAAAATTCAATAAAATTCTTGGAACTTTTTGCCAGTTCTTAGACTGATTCTCCCTTGTCCTCCTTAAGAAAAGAGCAAAGAACTAGGTATAAAAAAAAAGTAACAAACAATAATTACACAGACACTGCAGGGGAATATTATCGTGTAAATGAAAAATGACCATGGAATAAACTATACATCCACCCGCGGAAAAAGAGCATCAAATAATGACTTAGAGTGCCGGATATTTTATTTATTTTTTACTTATTAAATTTACTGGTACAATTTAGATATGTAGATCGATCACATTTTTCTTTTTTTACTTTCCAGATGTACATAGTGATTTTTTAATTTTAAAAATCAAAAAAAGAAAAATTTAAAAAATAAAAACAATGATACAGAATTTAAAAATAAAATAATAGATTAACATGGTTAATATATTGCATATTGTTATCTTCAAAGGAGTGGTTCAGATTACAAGATCTAGGCATAAAAATGATTGGACAATCAAACCATGAAAGCACAAACTTCTTTTTGATGAGCTAGCAGAGTTTACTACTATAGTTATAACTGTGGCCAGGTACATGGGAAGGAAGAGCATGAAGCATAACCTCTGCACCTTTGCAGGTCTGTGGCTTCCTTCCTGATTCTCCCCAAGCTGGCATGGCTGCTCCTGGCTCACAGGGAACACATGGCTATTTTCTTGATTCTCCCCTGGTCAGTATGGCTGTGAGTGGTTCACAAGGATGTATGGCTTTCTTCCTGGTCCTAAGTTGGCCAGCATGGCCACCGCTGGCTCACAGAGGGTGGTGTGACTTCCTTCTTGGGTCTCCTCTGCTGCCTTGCAAAGGGCACATGGCTTCTTCCTGATTGTCCTCCAGCTGGTGCAGCCACAACTGGCTCATGAGGGATAGTATGGCTTCCTTCCTGGTTCTCTTCCAGCAAACATGGCCACCACTGACTCATAGTGGGGGTGGTGCACTACGTTTTGATAGCACTTCCTCTTTAGAAATCCCCTTCACCTACTTCTGTTCCTGTAGCCTTTGTTTCCTTTGTCTTCTATGCATCGGGGAAGGCCTTATTCCATTTTCTGTGGCCACAATGAATGCCACAGACTGATTACAGTACAGTCAAGATTAATCAGCCCACAGCTCTGGAGACCAGGAAGTCCAGGCACATGATCAGCATAAATTTGACATAAATATTTGGAACTTTTATTTACATATTTGTTCATTTTCCCTGTGCTTCTATAAAAATAATACAGATTAATTCAGTGTTTGCATGTGCAAAATCAACTCTGTGAAATACTTTCTTAACTCTCATTATGTCTCATTATAATTTTCTAATTAATCCTGAGTTAAAACATACATGATCATGCTCTGGGGTTTAGCTTAGCTGTCTAAGGGACCGCCCCAGTAACCGTGAGGTCCTGAGTTCAATCCCAGATGGAAAAAAAAAAAAAAGAAAGAAACAAAACACACACACAAAAAAAAAAAACATACACAATCTTGCCTAAGCTCAATGTTTAATCAAGACCTAGTTAACAATATTTGTCAGTAGCAGGGATCAGAGCTCAGTTCATTTTATGAGTTTCTCTTATGTTATCAGTAAAACATTTCATCACAGAAATTTTAAACACACACTGATGAGGTCACAGCAGTGTAAGGAACTCCCATATACTCAACTTTCCAATGATTATGAAATCGGGGTAAATTTACTTCCATCTACAGCACTGTGAATAATGGCATCACATAGTTCTCTGCTCTGTGGGGCTCTCCATTGCCTTGTAGGATATCCCACAGGAT